>CACVCL010017982.1:0-142622 GCA_902729485.2 Mus minutoides | reverse complement strand
TGCCTGGTATGAGGGAGGACCCTTTTTCTGGATATGTGTGTGTGTGTGTGTGTGTGTGTATGTGTGTGTGTGTGTGTGTGAGAGAGAGAGAGAGAGAGAGAGAGAGAGAGAGAGAGAGAGGATCTTGGTGTGAAATTTACTTTGAAATAATTGAAATTTAACTGATGCAGAATACCCTTTATAAGCCAGGCCACCCTCATCCAATCAGAGGCTGGGAGTAGAAAGATCTGATCTCTGGTCTAAAGGGACTTCTGCTAGCACACAGCCCTGAACTTTGCATTGCTTCTCTGACTCCTCTCTTCTCCCATATTACCCTGTGCTTTTGGCCTTCCTAGCCTCCATAATTGCAGAAGCCAATACCTTAAAATGAAACAACAATAAGCAAAAAAACAAAAAAACAAAAAACAAAAAACAAAACTCCACTCACATTCTACTGGCTTTGTTTTTCAAGAGAACTGTAATACCCCAGTGTTTTGTAAGTTTCTATTAACTCCTCAAGGCACAAAATTCTTAAGACACTGAAAATAGGCTCATAGGAAATTCCAAATTTGTTAACTATAGCAGAAACCAACATCTGAGTGCTTTGCTTTGCCTGTCTGTTCTGTTTTTCTTTTTCTGTTTATTTTTCTTTGTGGTGTTGGGGAAGCAAACCCACAGCTGTGCCTTGCTCATGATTAGAAAAGATTCTACCATGTAGCTAGGCCTGGAGCCCTACTCTGTTGTGTTGTCTGAAAAGGTACAGCACTTACCATTGTAACTCACAAATCAACTCAAATTTCTCCTGGGGGATGCATGCAATTAGACCATGGGCAGGTTGTAGGGCATAAGGAGCAGCTGCCTGTGTCCTCTACACCTGGGGAAAGTCTTAAACGTAGCTTCTCAGCATCTGGCTGTTCTGAGTTACTTACCATTCTGGCAACTGCTTAGAATGGCTACATGACCAGAAGATCAACTATAATCTTAAAAGGATTAAATGACCTGGAAAGGCCAAAAAAAAAAAAAATGTACCAAGAAACAATTGAACTAAGAATATGGAGAAAATCAACTTCTAGAGACAACTGTCCTACTTATCTATGATTTGGAAAAGCAATCTTGGCTATAGCATTATCCCTAACTGGGGAGGCATTCCAGAGACAAACGCAAGGTCAGAAAGGAATAAAAAGCAGTCCACTTTTCTCTTGAGTCAAATTTTCTGCACCATTGAGAAAGATTAATAATGTACCCAGAAAGCATGTTAAACTGTTATTTCCTACTAAACCAAACATAAATACGTTTTGGAAACAAAGTACAAAATTTTCACATTTTTCAAGACTTCAATACATGAGTGGTTTCTAGTAGGTTCCTAACCACTAATGTCAGTCAATATTATATTTGCTACTGCCCTCAGCAGGATGCCCTTGATGGAAAACATTTCAAATGCATGGTCAGAGGATTGTGTAAAGAGAATGTAGTGTATATATACACAATGGAATTTCAAATATCTGTAAAAAAAAAAAATGAAACCATGACATTTGCAGGAAAATGGATAAAAGTAAAAATCATTGTGTTAAATGAGATAAACCATACTAGAAAAACAAAGAACTGGCTATTTTCTCTTATTTGTAGAAACCAGATTTAAATTGGTTGTGTGTGTGTGTGTGTGTGTGCACGCGCACACGTGCGTGCACGCGCACATATTTCACAAAGCATAGGAATAAATCTTGAAACAGAGAGGATAATGGGGAATGTGTAATAGAAAATCAGAAAGGGAGATTCAGGGGGATGAAAGGGAATGAGCTAGAGAGCAAGAGGGAGTGCAAGGGATGGACCAATGAGAGCAGAGTAAGAGAGCAAGAGAGCGTGTGCAAGAGATGGATGGACCAATAAGAACCGAGTAAGAGAGCAAGAGGGAGTGTGCAAGAGATGGATGGACCAATGAGAACTGAGTAAGAGAGCAAGAGGGAGTGTGCAAGGAATGGATGGACCAATGAGAACCGAGTATAGGGACACATATGTATGGAGATGCCCTGGTTGAAACTGTTACCTTGTATGCTAATCTAAAAGCAGTAAGATAAAAATAGAATGGCTTTAGGAAATGTCAAGTGTTGGGACAAAGAGCTGGGTGTCAGCTCTGTTTGAGACAACTCTGCTTTGTNAAGAGGGAGTGTGCAAGGAATGGATGGACCAATGAGAACCGAGTATAGGGACACATATGTATGGAGATGCCCTGGTTGAAACTGTTACCTTGTATGCTAATCTAAAAGCAGTAAGATAAAAATAGAATGGCTTTAGGAAATGTCAAGTGTTGGGACAAAGAGCTGGGTGTCAGCTCTGTTTGAGACAACTCTGCTTTGTGTTAAAACAGAAGAATGAGCTAACTCTCTCAAAGAAGAGGCAAGAAAACCGAGAGCTAGGAGCAGAATGTTTTAATGACATTAAACATTATGTTAGTTGAATTTTGCATCCTATTTCTCAGAAAAGCCCCTCTTTGGGTAAATGCTTTTACTTTAGTCTTTATTTTCATTCTCAAGAACGGGCATTTACGGAGAATTTCTAGTTTCATTCAGGTGTCTGCAAGGGTTTTCACCATTGCTCCTTTCAAAGTCTCCATGAGCTAGGCATAATACATAATGTAGCGAAGGCCGCATTCAATCTTTCTGTTTCTCCAAGCCTACCACACTACTGTGCAAACTCCTACCATATTTGTTCTTTCCTTTGCAACACTCAAGTCCATTTACTGGGCAGTAGATATATCAAAGGCCAATGTGTCCATGTCAAAATTGCGGCGTGCACTTGCTTTCAAAGATGTCCATGCTTCCCAAACCTGCAAAGGAAACACAAGTCAGGATGTCTGAGCAGGTGGGACAAGATTGCACTGGTCATTCTCTTTACCTAACACTTGTATTAATCTGTTTATTCTAATGTTCAGATGTGTTACAGAGGTTTCGGGAATGCTGAATCAACATGGCTGCCTTGTGACATTACAGAACCAACAGTAATCAGTTGATTACTGAATTGGTCTATGGTAACAAGCAGGAGTACACTTGAAAATTTTAACATCCCATAAAGAAGGCACCGTGTATCAAGCCGATATACTTATTTCATTTGCCAAAACAAACAATGTTGCATAGTAGCAATTGTAAATGGTGTCTGCTGGAGAAAAGGGAGCACAAAACTACGCATTATCTAGCTAGTGGTTTTCATCAGCAGCTGCTGAACAAAAGCAAAGTGGTCCTGGAGGACCAGTTCAGACCTATCCATGCAGAGAACGCTAGGATTGGGGCTATACAAAAACAGGGACATTCCATTTTTTAATGGTTTTATAATGTACTCATGCCTGATGATAATGACGACGCCCTGAGACAGAAAGAGATAAAGAAATAGAGGGGTGTCCAGGTGGAAGGGAGGAAGGGAGGAGAGAAGGAAGGATGGGAAGAATGAAGGAAATTTTTATAGTTTGTCATAGACATGTTTTCAAGTTGTTAAATTGTAAGAGAGCAATCATGGGTAGCGGGCATCCTCAGGTAAGTTAGCAATTTCACTGGGTTCAGACTTCTGTTGTTTTCTTCTATCAGAAATGTAAACAGGAAAGACAGCATGCATGCTGATTTTACTTCTCTTGGAGCTGGAATAAATGAATAGAAAAATGCACAAAAGATAAGCACATGAAAGGGCTTCAAAGGCACAATGATGCTCACAGAGGACTAGCAGACTAAAGTAGGGCCACTCTCTACTTATCCACTTTCCCAAGCATTCAATAAGGTATTAAGCCAGGCTGGTGAGATGGCACAGTGGGTAAGAGCACTGATTGCTCTTCCGAAGGTCTTGAGTTCAAATCCCAGCAGCCACATGGTGGCTCACAACCACCCATAATGAGATCTGACACCTTTTTCTGGTGCATCTGAAGACAACTACAGTGTACTTATGTATAATAATAAGTAAATCTTTGGGCCAGAGTGTGTGGGGTTGACCAGAGTGAGCAGAGGTCCTAAAATTTATTTCCCAACAACCACATGAAGGCTCACAGCCATCTGTACAGCTACAGTGTACTCATATACATTAAATAAATAAATAAATAAAATTTAAAAGAAAATAACATATTAAACCTCGACTGTGACGCAGTAATGGTGTAGATCCAAGGAAGGCATAAGACACCTTGATGCATAAGACATAGTCCTGGCCTTTGTAATTTAGTGAGGTTGGGTATATATAACTAACAAGCCCCACATGATGTTTTGAGAACTGCTCAACTATAAACAACATTCAAAAGGAAGGGAGAAGAAAGCACACATGTCCCCTTGAAATGAAGACCAAGATATCAAAAAGGAAAGTGCATTTGAGCTTAATATTTTAGCAAAATGTGGCATTTACTAGGTAAAAGTCACTTCATGGGAAGGGAGAGAAGTAACAGCTCAGACAAGCTAAAACAGGAACTACAAAGCAAGGCTGGTATCATCAGAATGCCGAGGGACACAAGGCCAGTTTACAAGATTACAATAAATGACTTCTTGTATCAAATACCAGTACCTCGTCAGCCAGTGATGTTCCTGTCCCATCTGGGTGGTGATCTGGGTCCCAGAAATCTGGCAAGTGTACCACGTGTCTTTTCAGGCGTAGAAACTGGTTTGCTGGGTCCTCCATCAAAAATGGTGCTCCCAGAACTTCTGGAATTAGACCAAGGGCACAGAATCTTAGGACATGCATTATGTCTCTATGCTTCCTCTAAATCAGGCACAGCTCTAGTGTTTGGGCAACCAGGTTTCTGTGGTGGGACACTCCAGGAAAACTAAGCCCTTGGGGCTATGAGGAGCCCTTTGTAACCTGTGTAGCGTCACTACCATAACCCACAAGTAGATAGAAAAGTATGGCAGAGCTGGGGTACATGCATGGGAGTTTCACAGTCTGGATTAAAATCTTAGCTATTCTGAAATTCCGCAACAATTATTACTTAATTCTAAACAGTCGTTTTCTCATAGGTAAAGGGCTCTGGTAACAACACATAATAAATTGCTATCAGTGTTGCATAAATGAATAGATACTGGCTCCGGACCTTAAACCAGCCAGTCAATATTTGTATCCTACTACATAGAGACTTCGAAGCCAACAAGGGTTACATGAGATCCTGTCACAAAAACTAAACATCAAAACATAGGCAAAAAAATTCCCAAGGGACTAGAGAGTGGTTAGGAACACTGGCTGTTCTTCCAAAGGACCTGGGTTGGATTCCCAGTACCCACAGAACCATCTGTAACTCCCATTCCAGGTGATTCTGTAACTCCCATTCCAGGTGATGTTGTACCCTCTTATGAACTCTTCTAGTCCCCATGGGCATCAGGCATGCACATGGTACACAGACACATTTGCCAACAAATTACCCATACATATTAACAACAACAACAAAACCAGACTTTGTTAGAATATACTGCATAAGAGGAAAAAATGAATATATTCTAAACGTCTTCACAGCCTGACTTAAGCTTAAGACTAATGTTCAAATGTTATAAAACCAAACCAGGTAAAAGTGGAAAATATTCAGAAAAAAATAGAATATATTTTTAAAATTATTGCTTACCTTGTTTTTTGAGAATTTTTTCTGTGTAGTGTTCACATTATTTTCATTTTTCATCTCTACTTCTCGCCCTTCTAAATACGCCACGCCCCGACTTCCTCTCAAATTTTTGACCTCTTCCTTTTAAATTATTATTGTTAAATTTTACATGTGCATGCATACTTAATATTCTGAGTCCATTTAGTGTTCCTCATAAGTGTGTGTGCTTAAAGCTGACAAGGGATTGTTTAAATATCTGGGGCTCCTCCCTAGAACAGGCTGATTCTCCTCCCTTAGAAGTCATTATTTGCATGGAGTCTTTTATCTGAGAGTGGTGTCCTTTGAGATTCTCCTCATCTTGAAATCTCCATGTTGATAGTCTTTTGTTTTGAGTATAACAACCCTCTTCAGAAATGCAACACAATGTAATGAATGGGGCGGGGGGGGGGGGGGGTGCGAGGGGAGTGGAACTCCGCCCTACCTTTGCAGTGACAATATAATCTGTGTCTAATGTTTGATAGACATTTCTTACAAAATGCAATGGTAAGGAATGCTACATTAGGAGCTCTCCAGCCTGGAAATTAACAGGGCATATGATTAACACTTTGCATGGAGCCAGGTTATGGTGAGATACAGCACTCTCCTTTGTGACAGCACTCTCCTGGTTAGTTGGGGGTCAAAGATTAATGATATGCACCAGAATGAGACAGCACGCGATCCACTTACATTGTTCTTGAGGATGCGGCATAGGGCACGAACAGTTGTTTCAATGGTTTATGAAGAAAAGACTAGATTAGAAGAGGCTGGGGTTTTCAGTTTAAATTAGAGGAGTGATGTGTGGAAATGGATTTTAATGGGAATCTACAAATCCTACATCTGAAAACAACGACTAGAAATAAGTAGCAGGGAGAGTCATAACTGTTAATATTTAATTTCAGAATACTGTCATGACAGGTGCGAGGGTCATACTGTCTTAAGGTCACTAATCCAATTTCATGCAGTGGAACTGGGATGTTTACAAAGCGTCTCTAACAGCTCCCAAAGCCCTCTGCTTCCTGATGTCCATACTCTTGGGTAGTTGCCTCTTTCAGTTCACTGGGCTGTACTGTGTCGCTTAGGGCACTGTAAAAGTGATAGGAAGTTCTTCATTTGGGGCTAGTGTAGAGCTTCTTCACTGAGTTACTTGCTCTAAGAGAAGGTAAATGCTATGATCTGAAAACACAGGAGTATTTGTATTTACTACCACCTCAGAGCCTGATGCCTTTGCTCCAGCCAGGCCTTTTGATGACTGTATGCCCACATAATATTTTAATGTGTCATTGTTAAAAAAACAAAACAACAAAACAACAACACACAGCCAGAACCAAGGTCTGAAAGCTACTCACAAACTCCTGGCCCTGAAATGGGACTAATAAATAAGTTGTTTTAAGCTGTTATGGTTTGAGGCAGTTAACTACATCATAGTAGCTAAGTACTGAAGTAGGCACTTGCAGTAGTAGGTCCAGGAGGAATGTTGCTCACAAGGGTGGGTATAGTGAAGTAAGGAAGGGCCTTAAGAACATAACACCCGAAGAACACATTCTCAGAGATATGTAAATTTTGTGCCCCAAGACCCTCATGTCCCCTTCTTTAGTCCCTGTTCTGATAATTGTCACTGCATGGTAAGATATCTTCTGATAACCCTGACCCAAAGTCTTGGTATGCATTCAGTGACAGGCAATAAACCACCTGTGCCATGCGGGAATTCATAGTCAGAGTTAATGGGTAACTTGAAGAGAACACATTGAGACCAGACCATCTATAGTATATGTAACTACTTTTTAGGGATATTTTGTTTTATTTTAACCTCTTTTACTTTTTAGACAAGGTTTTACTGTGTAACCAGGGCTAACCTGGTACTGACTGTGTACACAGGTGCTCTCAAACCCTCATCAGTCCATCAGTCCTTCTATCTCATCCTCCTCTGCATTGTAAGTTGAAGCACTGGAAGCTCTGACAAGCTGAGCAGCTTTAAGGATATAATTAATTTGCATACCGCTGTGAAGACCTCGCAGAGAATCTGGTTTTGTCAGTTGACACAGAGATCTCCATAGCTTGGATAAGAGTGCAAGACAAAACGTGGACTTGAAGTTGCAATGAGCTGACAGCCAAGGAAGAGTCTATCCAACCAAGACCAGGTTCAGAGACTCCCCCCTTTGCCAATGTGATAGAGAGGAATGGCTGAGCTGTAGACATGCTGAGACAATGTTGGAGGTTGAGTTGGACCTGGAGCCCAAGGTATGTTGAATGCAATGCTAAGGGATTTGGATTTTAATTTGTAAATGCTTTATGATAATTTCTGAACAAGAAAATAAAGGGCCAAATTTACTTCTAGTTGTTTTTATTTTGATGAAAATGCTATGTATGACGCATAGCAATGATGGTTATAATTTTTTTCAGAGTCATGATCTCATTATGTATCTCTGGCTGGCCTGGAAATCAGTACCTAGCCTAGGCTAGCCTTAAATGCACAGAGATCTGCCTGCCTCTGCTTCCTGTGCACTGGGATCAAAGGTCTGTGCTATTGTCAACAAGCATTTTAATTAGTTTTTGGAGGTTACTATTCAGTGGCATCAAATTCATTTGTGTGTTTTGTAAACACCATCTCTGTCCTTTTCCAGAACCACGTCCTTATCCTTATCCCATACAGAACGATGTAGCAATGACTCCCAACCCACCCTCTCTCAGCTTCTGGTAACCACTGTTCTCTTTCTTATCTTGTTGAAGATGCATTCCAGGTACCTCGAGTAAGTGGACTCATCCAGTATACATACTTAGCAAACTGTATGCAGGGTCCACCATGCTGTGAAGGGTCTATTCTCTTGTAAGGCTGAACAGCGTTGAATAAACGTGCCACATTTATTTTCCCACTCACAGCTCTACTTTGTCAGTGGAAATGCAGATGGAAAAAGGAGAAGGCAGGTCAAAAGACACAAGGTTGAGACTCTTCTAACTCTCGGATGTGTGATAGTGACTGTGGAGATGGGAAGTCACCTCTAATGTGAAGATGCTCAGAAGAGTCCCTGCTCTTTGATAGTATGGACCAACCAGCACTGGTTTCTGTTTCTCTAAAAGGTGTTCATGGGAACTCCTCTAATTTCTCATTTATCCTTCCTGAAGAAAAGACAGTTAAGTCATGATGTTCCGTACTCTGGGCCTGATAATCCTGTTTGAAAAGATATTTCCCAAATAAGGTGAATTGCTATGCAAAATGGAACAAATATTACCAGGAAATAATAACATTGCTAGATACTTGTGCTAAGGCTATTCCAGGTAGAAAGAGAAAATGTAGCAGTTGCTTGACACAGTGCTCCTTAGGACCATCCAGAAGTAAAACTCATATTCTACAGCACAATTATCCTGGTGCATTGTACAACCTCTGAGAACAAAGGAGCTATTACAGAAGCCCCAGTAGAGAAGCATGATTTAAAATATATGCCGTTGCTATTTTAAGCTTTAATAACTATCTTTGGAACTCTGCTCCCCTTCTCTTCATGGAAAATGTTTTACTGATACGACCCTCTCTTCCTTCTCAGGGCAAAGGACCCACCACAGCAGAACAGGTCCAAGAGGCAGCCAATAAATATTAATCGGTGGTGATAATAGCATCACTCAGGAGACAGAGGCAGCAAGTGTTATTTATTATCCGGCATTACAAACGGGAAAATTGACCCTGGGGGATGAGATGACTCAAGGTCGCATCGGAAGCTGGTGGCCAGGCTGGAAATAAAGTCTAAGTAATGGAGTGGAGCACGCAATTACCCTCTCTGCTTCAGAGATCTTTCCTCCCTTTTTCGTTTCACTTGATCAACCTTGAAAGTTACTGAAAGCAAGAGCAGGGTTTTGAGTTTGTGGGTCTATTTAATGTGGTTGGGGTCTGGAAATTCAACCCTGAGTTGTATTGCTTTGTTGGCTTTCCAAAGGGTATTTTGTGATTTTGTTTTCCTAATGCAGTTAATAACAGCCAGGTTAATGCCTTCTTTATAATCTTTATAAGCCACAAAAACATTTCTCTCCTTTTAACTCTTTGTAGCTTATTCTTTCCTCATTCCCTATTCGTCAGACTTAATAAGTTCTGTTTATCTTCTAATAATTGTTCCCAAATACTCTCCAAAGAAATGCTAAAGGCAGAGACATCAGGCTGGACAGCTCACCAAGCACGAGAGACCCATGCTTTTCTGTTCCTGCTGGTGCCTACTTTACAGAGCCACTTCCTGAATGCCTACCCTTTGTGGTCAAGGGAGGCAGAACTGCTTGTTCTCTAGGATGTACTGGAATAAAGGAGAAAGAATTCCTAAGAAGCAACTATAAAAGATCATGGTGTGAAAATGATATACAAACGTACCAATAATGCCCAAAAATTAAATCCTATAGATGTAGGGGGGAAAGATAAGGTATTCTCTGTTAAGTTTCTAACCCCAGCCCCCCTCTCTCCTCCCTCTTGAGAGACAATTTAGCTTTATAGCCCAAGATGATCTCTAATTCACTGATATGTTCCCAACTCAGCTCCCTAGTGTTGTTATCCCAGCCATAAGCAATGTGCCTACCTTTAAGTCCTTTTCTTTTTCTTTTTTCTATTTTTTAAAGATTTAATTATTTTATGTATATGAGTATACTGTAGCAGTCTTCAGACACACCAGAAGAGGGCATCAGATCCCATTACAGATGGTTATGAGCCATCAAGTGGTTGCTGAGAATTGAACTCAGGACCTCTAGAACAACAGTCAGTGCTCTTAACAGCTAAGCCATCTCTCCAGCCCTTTAAGTTCTTTTCTTAAAGAATAAGGAAATCATTTATTTTATTCTCTTTTTGCACTTGACTTTGGTCATTGATTCAAAGACTCGTGATTAAGGTATAGGCAACTTGGTATTTAGTACAAGAAATAAGTCAGGTGAAAATGGAGCAGGAGGCAGGAGAGAAGGAGGGAGGAGGGAGGAGGGAGGAAGGAGGGAGGAGGGAGGAGGAAAGAGGGAGGAAGTAGGGAGAGGGGGAGGGGGAGTAGATGAATGAATATGAGAGAAGAGAGGTGATTTGCCTTATGAGTGAAAAACTGAAGAAGACAAAGAAAATTAGAAAGAAAAAGGGAAGAAACTATCTTGATATCGTCACATGTGCCTATAGTCCTGGGCCTGGGGAGGCTGATGCTGGAAAACTAAAAATTGGAGTCCAGCCTGGGCACAAGTAGTGAAAGTTTGTCTCCAAAAAAACCTAACAGGAGAGTCTTGCTGTGTGTTTGTAATCCCAGAACTTGGAAAATGAACGAAGGTGGATCCAACTTGAGCTACACAAGACCTTAATCTCAAAGGGAAGAAAGACTTGAAAGAAAGAAAGAAAGAAAGAAAGAAAGAAAGAAAGAAGAAAGATAGAAAGACAGAAAGACAGACAGACAGACAGACAGAAAGAAAGAAAGAAAGAAAGAAAGAAAGAAAGAAAGAAAGAAAGAAAGAAAGATCAAAGGGAAGAGAGAAACTGAAGAAAACATTAGGGGGAGAACAAAGGACAGACAATCACAGAAGGTGAGAGGCCATGGGGCAAAGGGTAAGGGGGGGAGGATGCCAAGGGAGGAAGAGAGCTGGAAAACAGAAAGGTTGGCTAAATCCTTTAATTTTGCCTGGCTTTTCAATCCCAGTGTACTGAAATATTTAACAGGATTCTTCACGTCTGAACCTTTAGCTACGAAACCAGCTTTATTGGCCTGAGAATTGCTGATGGCTTCAAAATCACAGCTGAGCCCCTGTCTCCGCTTACAGAGTGGTGATATTACAGCATCTGTGGAAAATCTCGCAAAGTCACATCTCATGAGTTTAAGCGAAGTCTGCTCCAGCCTTCAGCACATACATAGTGACACACAGATGCAGCCAGACATACTGCGCAGTTCCTTGGAGATGTCTTGGGAGCAGCAGAGACTTCACTACTTTTGAATCACATGGACAGGAAAGTTGAGACCCCATGAAAGCAGCATTTCATATGACATGACAGTGACCAGACAATGCTACTTCCTGGCTGTGTTTATGATATGTATATTCCCAGGGCCACAACACATAGTGCCACAGGTTTCTCTAGTCCATCCACTACTCAGTGAATCTGGCTTTAGCAATACCACCTTTCTCTCCAATCAGATTATTTTCTGTCATTATTATTTATCATCAATATGCATGTCCTTAAGAGTATCAGCCAATCCTATTCCAGAACAGGCCCACACCTGTAACTCTCAGCCTTTGGGATGCTGAGGCAGGCAGATCTCCTGAGCCTCCTAGACAATTCCAGGTCACCTTAAGCTACATAAGACACCACCATCTCACTCATTCTTAAATATGGGTGAAATTATAATAACAAAATCTCATAAAATAAAAGTCGTATCATGAAATACCAAGCCTCCAAAGGATTAGAGCCTTTCAAGGGTGGCTGCAAAGAGCCACTCCTATGGCTGAGAAGAAGGCAGGCGGGGGGCGGGGGGAATGAAGGCACAGATGAGCTTCTGAAGAAGGAAACGTGAGCGTAAAAGTCCTTGTGAGAAAAATTAAAATTGAAAGTGAAAAGTCCTTCAAGACAGAGCATCACGGCTTACTAACTGGGGAGTGGGCACTAAAGGTCGAAATGAGCAGAGACAAACGGGCCAAAGGTGGTCGATTTTTCTTCCTGCCTCCAGCTAGCGGCTGTCCTTGTACTTTATGGATAGCCATGATCACAGGTCAACAGCACGGACATGGGCCACCACGTTGTTTTACATGTGGCTCGGCTCCAGCTGCTAAATCAAAACTGAAACGAGTGAGTGCCGAGGGGAAGGAATCTGGTTTGTGTGTTAGCAGGCTAGCCTTGAAAACCGCCCTTTGCAGAGCAAATGAGAAACAACCCAAATTCTGTTGCAGTTGTTCTGTTTCAGACAGGGGCTCACCAGGTAGCCCTGGTTAGACCCCTTACTCATGATCCTCCTTCCCCAGCCTCGTCAGTGCTGGGATGGCAGATATACACTATCACTTCTTACTCCACTGGTCCTCAATAATGTTCAAAGATCTACTACTTACTAGGCAAAGGCATTAAATATATATTTATTTTCCATAGGGTTCCTTGCAGCCTGGGCTGGCAACCAGCTCACTCTGTAACCAATGAAGACCTTGAGCGGCTTCTGATCCTCCTACCTCTCTATCTCTTAAGGGCTGGGATTACAGGTGTGCACTACAATATCAGGTTGATGTTGTTGCATACTCAACAAACACTGTGCTACCTGAGCCTGAGCTACAGCCCCAGTCTCCATATTCACTCTCCACCCACTGTATCCCCTGCCTACAGTGTCTAGTATTCCCAGAAGGTTTCCCCTCCAAGCTCTAACCAGGCCTGACAGACACTGCTTAGCTTCGCAGATCAGATAAGACCCAGTGTGTTCAAGGTGTTTTGGCTGTAGATCCAATATTTACTCTGTAGGTTTGATGGGTTTTTTTTTTTAATGCCCTCTTGAGATAGACACATATTGAATTTAGCAATAGAACAAGGAACTGCCTGGAAAAGCTGCTGGCTGGGCCCTGTTACCTTGTCAAATATGTACCCAGCCTGCTGGCTTCTGTTCTTTCGGTGAGGAACCAAAGGCTACCTTAGTGGATCTAGTTCCCTAGGACAAGGTTTTGTCTGTGTTCCGAGGCTCATGTCAACTAACTTCAGAGCAGCAATAAACCGATTATGCAGCAGGAAGAAGGGGCTTGCTTTCAGCTGTACTCCATGTACAATGTGAACTGTTTCAACACCCACCAGCTTCTCAAAGCTCCCGGTTTTCTTTTGATAAAACATGGAACCGATTTTCAGATTGATCAGGAGACTTGAATTGCAAGAATACGGAATGTCCCTGACACATAAAAGGAACTTAGCTGGCAGGATTAATTTTTGCTGACTTTAATTTAGGGAAAGGCAGTTCTTGACCTAAATGTTCAAAGGAGGTATAATTATTTTTGAAATCAAACTATGGCACTCATACTTCTTATTCCTTATCCAGGGAGGGTCTATTTTGAAAACAGAATCAGTGAGATGCTTTGGGAACTCTGCTCTCAAGTTTAACGACTCAAGTGAAGCTAACAGTCATTTTTGAAAATGGGTAATAAGGATCTCTCCCTATCCACCAAAGTCAAGCCGCAGGGGAGAGTAGTGTGTTGCACAGAGAGTGATCTGTTGTGGAGAAAACTTCGTAAATAATAAAAATAAACCTTTAAATTGTTTATTTTATGATAAGAAGGCCCTGGGGTTGTACAGGTGAGAAAATTCTGTTCTTATAGGAAAAAAGGAAGAGAGGGGGAAGCAAAGTTGATTCCTGCTCTAGAGCTGTCTGTCTAATTTAGAAGACATTGGTTGAACCTGTCATTAGCGCAAAGAATGAGCCTGATTTTATAGACGTCGGCTTCCACAACTTGCCAATAGGACACGCTCCTTCCCTGAGGTCTGAATGGCCGACCCAGGACAGCAAATGATTCTCTTGTCTTTCTTTCCAGTTCTCAAATTTTTTTTTTCCTGAGCTTTAGCTACATAGCTTCATTTTCTTTTTATTAAAGCAAGGCCAGCCAAATCAATTGTCCTGCAGGCAGGCGTATTTGTGTCTCAGAGCTTCTGAATTAATGGCTAAATATACACAAAGGCACACATAAAGAGTTGCTCCTATCAATGGGAAGAGCTTCATGCAAGAATAATTTTCTGCATACGTCAAGACCTTATGAAAGCAACAAATTTATTCTAGATTATGGACGTTTATCAGAAATATTTATAACTCATATAGGCTTAACTATTAAGTTAACTTAAGTATTTCAGGTTTGGTTACAAGGAAAACAAATGATTGCTCAGTTCAGTTCTGGTATATTACAAGTTTCCTGAGTTAGTTTGGCAGTAAATTGCCTGGTTTCTGGTGTCTTCCTTGATCTGTCTTTAAAACATAGAGCTCGGGGAAGGTTAATGAATTCATGCTTTCAAAGTACTTTGAGGTCTCCTTATACTACTATGTGAGTTTTACAATTCTGAAAAGATATTTTAATCTTTCCTTTGTTCAAGGACACCAGAATGCTCCTTTGGAAGAAACAATTAAACCGGAATGTTAATATGCTACTGTATAATTAGGAATAAAACAATCACACACCCACTACAGTACCGGCTTCAAAAACATATTGTGGCAAGTTTCCTTGGCTCCCTCAAGAATTTTGAGAGCTACAGATGAGACATATTTATTCATATCCTTCAGAAGTCAGAAGGAGTTACCACCCTGATAGTTGTAGAAGATATGATAAAAGAAGAAACAAACGAATCTCTTACCTATTAGCAAGGTGGAACACACAGCTGCTTGAAGCAATTTATAGGTCATGATCCTGTTTTAGAAAAAAAAAAAAAAAGACGTATTTACTTTAATTTATCCCAGACAAAGCTTTAGGGTACATTAGATATTTTTTCCAGGCATATAAAGTATTTACTGTGTACCTGAATACCTGAAAGGAGACAGAGAGAGGCACTTGCTTGATGTCATGGTTTTATATACCTTCTGCCCCTTTACCCTTTGGACTTTTTGAACTGACTTTACAGGCTGTGCTTATATGAACCATTTATTTACTTACTGATTTAACTATCCACAAACTTACATAATATGTCAAAAAGAAGGAGGAGAAGAAGGAAGAGGAGGAGGAGGACTACCACCAACACTACCACTTCCACACCTCATCCCCAAGGTCACATCCACTCTTAGTGGAAACATTTTTAAAATGGACAATTGGGTCAGAAAATAGTTTGGCAGTTTCTTAGAAAAAGTCACAGCACACAATTAGCATTCAACCCACAATTCCACTACTGGACATATATCTAAGAGGTTCAACACTCATGTCTAATAAATAGCTTTATTTATGCTATTCAATACCAAATGTTAACTTGTAGGACACATAAATTATGGAGTTCTGCTATCAGTAGATACAGCAGTTTGGATGAATATAGCGATCTGGGTGGATATCAGTGAAATGGTTATATTCTTTATGGTTCATTTGTTTAATTTTCTTGAAAACAACAAAATCATGGATATTCAGAACAGATTAGCTGTTGCCAGAGATTAGCAGTGAGGAGGGAAAGGAAGGCCAGCATGAATTACAGATGGGAAATGTGTAGGTAGATCTCCTCTTTATCTGAACAGTGATGAGGATATAACATAAAAAATTGTGTTCAAATTAAATTGAACTTGTTGTGGATTGCCCTGGCAACTGTTTGTATTTTGATGTTAATTCTGCTTCCTCAAGAGAGGTTGCCCTGATGATAAGTGGATCACTGTACTCAGATGATTTCATGTGAATCTTTTCCCCATTTTAACTGAAGGAGGAGACAGAGGAAAACGGAGGAAGAGGAGGTGGAAGGAAGATAGAGCAGAACCACGTGGCCCAGAGAAGCCGCAAGTAACAAGGGATCTCATATCTGGGGAATAGAGTAATGTGGTGGTATATCTGCTCGATCTAGGCATGCAGTTGAGTTGTGTGTTCTTTGCACAGGCTTATTGGGGTTGAAGATTTACTACAACAGGAACTTACTACACACCACATACAATGAGCCCATGCAGAACCTGGGAGATCTGTGATATAGCTAGCAGTTATACCCATGTTAACATCCCCCTCTCTGTGTTAGAAAGCTTTACTCAACTTTTGCAAGATGCTCCTATTGGGAAAAGCTTGATAAAGGGCACATGGAACCTCTCTAGGTTAGTTCTTACAAGTATGTACAAATCCACAAATCTCAAAATAAAGTTTAATTAAGAGCAAAGTGTTTAGCTACACTGTAATGTTTCCAACCACAGAATGCAAAGCAAGCCAACACACCATTCTCATTTCTCCAACAATTGTTTATTCCTGGGTGTGATGAGCAGTTAGCTGAGTGACTTCATCATCTGATACAATTTGTTGTAATTGGCCAATTGTACATCTGTTGCCCAGTCTCACCAAGACTTCCAATCTGGAATATATATAAAGATATAAAAGTGGTGAAAACATCTTTCTATTGACCATCTGAACTGTGTAGGGTATTGGAATATCTGGCTGGGACTGTGTCTCTATAAACTTGTAGATGAAAGGCTTGGAAGAACTCTATCTGAAAAGAAATGTGGTAACCATGGGAACCCATCCCAGGTGCCATTTATACTACATCTCCCAGGTGTACATCCACAGCACACCTCCCAGTGTCCATCCAGACCACACCTCCCAGGTGTCACCCACACCACACTTCCCAGGTGTCCATCCCTACCAGTTATTCTCAACCTTCCTAAGGCTGCCAACTTTAAATACCTTTCCTCCTGTTGTAGTGATCCCCAACCACAAGATTAATTTTGTCTCTACTTCATAACTGTAATTTTGCTACAGTTATGAATTGTAATGTAAATATCTGTTTTCTCATGGTCTTTGGGAATCTCAGCCCTCAGGCTGAGAACCACACTGATCTATACAATACCTCCTACGTGTCCATCCACACCACACCTCCTAGGTGTCCATCCATCCCACACCTCCCAAGTGTCCATCCCCCTACACCTCGCAGGTGTCCATCCACCCCCCCCACACCTCCCAGGTGTCTTGAAAAAAAAAACAGAAAAAAATAGTATATCATCCTGCTACAGAGGAGTGAACACAGGCTCACAGTTTGTCCCAGCAGTGTTCAGAATTCAGATCAACCTTCACAGAGCAGTTCAGATGATGCTCATGCATATAGGTGGAATCTAAGTAATATGTCAGATCAGATGTTTTCAGTCCCACTTGCAAATGTGGCTTGAGCAACAAACTCAGATTCTTAGAAGTGGAATAGATAGAACACACTATCCTTTATGGGCCAGAATATGGTCTTTCCTGTGAGTGAAGCTTTCTTTGAGCTTCGAGTATGACAGGGGTCCTCGCTAATATGTGCGTTCCCTGTAGTCCTCAGGCCAGGCTTCCCTGCATTGGGATATTCCCAAGTAAATGACAAACCTTCTCGAGGCCACTGCTGCAGCCTCCCCTCCCCCACCCCATATCTTCAGTGCACAGCAGGCACCTGTCATATAACAGTCCTTACTAAGCATTACTGAAGTGAATGGAATCAATTGATTCAACTTTAATTAAACTGCCTTACATCCAGTCAGGATTCTCCTGGACAGGCCTGTCAGCTTGTAGCTGTATCTGGCCACTTACACAAAATAAGCATCACGCAGCAGTTTTGTTTTTGTGTTGAGACTTGGGTTCTTGTCTCCTCTCTTGTGATCTGTGAATGAAAGATGCTAGAATCCATGAAAACTGGCAACTTTAATTCTAAAGAAATGGAAATGCTCTTTGAAATGAAATTGAAGTAACTATCTTTGGGGGAAAAAAATCGAGATCAAGTAGCATGGATTAATGACGCCCATCCCTGGGTTGTTTATTACTGAAGTTTCCTACTTGGAAATCGCTGCTTTTATATGAGAGGACAGACCCGTCAGCTACCACCGTCTCTTGCATACCAATGACATGAAAATGTGGGAAGGAAGAGGGTGGATCACATCCAATAGCATCACAGTGATTTTTTTTTTTTTTTTTTTAAGAAGAAAAACAGAGAGAAAAGTTTCTTCTACAGGGAAGAAAGATGAACTTGGTGTTTGTGCTGTGTCATGCCAATAATGCCTCGGACTTCATAAACTGCAAAGGTATCAGTGTCGCCAGACTTTGTATACTACAAAGCCACCAATGTCAGAAGACTCCACAGAGCACTGGAGAACACAGTACTCCTTTTTATGGTTCTGGTATTGAGTGTTGAAGGGCATAGTACAGTCTGGTCTGATTCAACAGTCCCAGCATCCGTGGATGGAGAGGGCCAGTCTGTGCTCCAGGAGAAGATGGAAACATTGCTGAATGTTGTACTGAACTTGGAATTGTAGTTGCGCTCTGGGAGTGGAACCGCTGATGGCACTCATTTATGTGAATCGAGGTATTCAGAGCAGCTATGGGAGACCAGCACTTCCTCACAGCACCTTTCAAGGGGACATTTGAAAACCGATTTGTCAGCAAGTATAGGTTTACCACAATTTGTATTCTGAGTATCCTACAACAGAGGGGCATCGCAGTGGGAGTTACTGCCTGATATTTAGGCAGAGAATGACATGGCAACAAGTGAATAAGGGCTCTGTCTAGCCTTCTTACCTGCAGAGCAGCTCTTCACAGAGGTGCACAGTCAGACTGAGGCCTACCTGTGTAACACAGAAATTACTATTGAATTATCATATGTATATGTGTTAGTCATGGAATGTGGATTTCTTTTTTTTATTTCACTCACAATGTGAATCATGACAAATGGAAAACATTGTTTCTCTTCATCCCTCTCCCTCCATTAAAGGACACCAACTTCTCAGCTCTATGTTCATCAGGATTTGATTGCTGTTCTTACCATAGTGGGGCACACTCACCATACACCAAAAGTGGGAAAGGGATTAGTTTGAAGAAATCAGCTACAATCTTGGCGAGATGTAATTTTGCCTTTGGATTTATTTTTGGTATTCTTGAGGCAGATTTAAAACTTTGCTACAGCCCAAGAGGCCAAGATTTAATAGCATCTGGACATTACTTTCAGGGCTGTGAAATGAACTTCCCTTTGAGGCAGGACAAGTTACCATCGTTGAAATGCTGTACCAACTCTACTTGATCTGAGGAAGAGGGAGGAGTCATCCTTGGGTCGGCATTGTCAAGGATCTTCCTCTTCCTCTTCCACCATTTGTGTGTTAACTTTTTAAAAATTTTAATTTAATTTTTGTTTTTTTCAGGACAAAATTTCTATAGGCCTGGCTATCCTGGAACTCACTCTGAAGACCAGGCTGACCTCAAATTCACAGAGATCCAGCTGCCTCTGTCCCTCCAGTGCTGGGATTAAAGGCGTGCACTGCCACCACCTGATTTTGTGTGCTAATTTGTATGCCCCAAACTGAGTATAAAACTAGAGAAAGTGGGGGACCTTATGATCATGTAACTCATTCCTTCAACAACTATTTTATGGGCATTTCCTATGCTTTAGGTAGTTTTCAAAATCTGTCTATTCTAGATATATTCTAGATATATAACCAATATATTTCATGTATATTTGTTTCAAATACTAGCAGTACAAAAGGACAATAAAACTGTTCCCTTGGGGAAGAAAATCCTTTCATGGATATTTGAGGGAACAGTGATGCATTGAGTTTTCTGTGAAGACAGATAAAATCCTGGGAGAGGATTACAGGGAAGCAAAGTCTACTATAAACATATTGGATCAAAAACCAAGCACACCCAACACATTAGCAGAGCATACACAGGGGTATTCATAATAATACTTGTAATTAGTCCACTGGTGGAGTTAAAATTTTTTTTGTTTTACACACACACACACACACACACACACACACACACACACGTACTTAAAACAATAACAACAATAAAATTCTTGTTAGCTGAGATTGGTTGATCACGTGTACAATTCCAGCTTTTAGAAGGCTGAGACAAGAGAATCATGGATTTGAAGCTAGTCAAAATTATCCAGCAAATATGAGGACACTCTTCTTTTTCTATTATTATTATTATTGAATATGATTTGTGTGTGGGGCTGTGTGGATTTTTGTGTAACAGAGTACAAATTCAGAAGTTGGTTCTCTTTTACTCTGGGTTCTGGGATAAACCCAGGCTCATGTTGCAAGTACTCACTAAGCCAGCTTGCTAACCCAGGACACTGTCTTAAAACAATAAAAAGGGCATAAAAAAAAAAATCAGGGCACAGGGTGACTTCCCTGTTACTGATGTTTAATAACATTGTGACTTCCGCCAATTGCCATTATAAACAAATTAGAGTAATTTGAAGACATGTCATTAATACTAATGTATACAGTCTTAAAGTTTAAGTCAAAGCGACCATCTGTTCTGTGATACAATGCTGGAATTCCACAGCTTCTCAGTTAAGTTTTGAAGGAAATGCCTGCTAAGGCATTTTTCTCATTACACACTGAATAATTGATAGTTGACAAATGTGACATTTATTGGGCACCAGCAATGTGCTATAAAGTTCACAGAGCACAGAACTATCAAGGATTGCTCTCCATTTGGCTCGCTATCAAATTGAAGTCTGTCATTTGCTAAGTCATCCACACTTCACAGAGCCAAAAGCAAAAAAAAAAACGTTTCTGGAGATTCAGGATATCAGTGAATGGGACTGGATTTTCTCTGTAGGTATCCCCTTGGGGAATAGAATTAGTTCTGTGGGGAGGCAATTTGCTCCGGCGGTGCTGGTAATCTCACAAGATAAACTTGATAAGGAAGGAATATATTTGAAATGAGGGCTTTGGGCTGCGCTGTCATTTTATGATGGCCATTTTCCTTCTTCAACCTGTGGTTGAGCCTTCAAGAGCAACAGCGTGAGGTAGGGGAGAGAAGCAGACTGACAATTCTCAACAGGCAGGTAGAGACAGAAAGTTAAAGGGATAGCAGAAGCCTGGCTTGGTGACCCATGCCTGTAATTCCTGCACTTGTGAGGTTGAGGTAGGAGGAACACTAGTTAGAAGCTAGTCTGGGCTAGAAAGACACTATTTCAATGAGGGTCAGGGTGAGAAAGGGCAGAAACTACTTCCTATTGATTCCTACTGATAGCTGTTGGGTAGCAGTATTAATTTTCAAGGACTGTCCTAGTGAAATGCCACAGATTGTGTGGCTTAAAAACCAGAAATATATTCCTTTCAGTTCAAGGAGATACAAGTCTGAGATGATGGGGCTGGTAGGTTTTGTCTCCTCTGAGGTCTTATTGGCCATTCTCCTGCTGTCTCTTCGTGTCATGGTTTCTCTGTGCACCAGTGTCTACATCCCCCGTGTCTCTCAGTGTCTGAACCATCTTTTCTTAAAGGAAACTAGTCAGATTGAATCAGAGCCCATTCTAACAATCTCCTTATAAAATAATTACTTTGTTAGAAGCTCCCTCATCAGATACAGCTACCTTCTGAGTGTTGGGGATTTAGTTATGATTTAACATTCAACCTATGACTTTTTTTCTTTTCTTTTCATTTTGAGGTAGGTCTTACTATGGATCTCCAGTTAACCTGAATCTTGCTATGTAGCTCAGGCTCGTCTCAAACTTTCACAGGCCTCCTACTGTGACCTCCTGAACCCTGGCATAATGGATTTGTGCCTCCATGCCCTACTTGATATCTAAAATTTGAAGAGACACTTTGAAACTTTGCAATCAGAGCAATATGATATAAGGGATCAAGGAGTCCATAGGTGTATCTTGGTAGCTTTTTCTCCTGACAGTTAAAATAGCCCATTGTAGTTAAACTACTACTATCTCAGCTGCACGTGGGCTCTTCATGTTATGTAGAAGGTAAAAGCCACTAGGGGCTTTTCAAATGACCACACATGCAAATGAACAAGGGTCTGTGTCCTTAAAGGAGCCCAGCTGCTTGGGATACCATTTGTATTGTGGTTGTGACCACCTCTGACCTTTTCCAGGAGGATCATAGGAAGAATTACTCTAAAAGGGAGATGAGTCCACCAAAGTTTGGGAGAGGAGGAACAGTTTCCTTACTTCCCACTCATCTCATACATATTCATAAAAGCTGTAGGGTTTTACAGTGCAAAACCCCTTTAGGTCAGCTGACTCTGGGCTTTGTAGCAATCAGTATTTCACTGTGCTCAACTCTTTTAATTGGCTGAATTCTTTCCTTCAAAAAGACAAGAACCAAGGTTAAAGCTTTCTCCTGGGAACAGGTCTTAGTTTGTAACGGTAGCAAAGAGAAGACCCTTCAAATGTGGGTAGCTGTGCTTCTCCCAAATGTCATTTCCACATAAGAACTGAGTGTGTGGAAGGTCTGTTGAGATGTCTGTGGGTAGAGCTACAGTGAGGTCTGCCAATGACGCAATGGTTTTGCTTGGTGAGGCTGCTGTCCTCTTTGTGGCTAGAACAGAGCTTTAAGAAAGACAAGAAACACTGTCCCGCCATCTTCCCTCAGAGTTGTCGCAATTCAGTTTCTTTCTTAGGATTCCAAGGTGGTTAAAGTATTTCTTTCTCTCTGTCCATTTTCAACAGGTCAAAGTTAGCGCACAGTTTCAGCTTGTTCCTATTGAGGTTGGCCAGGGGCTCAGGGTGGATATTCTTTCTGAAGCAAGGACAGATACAAGTGGGCACTAGTGACCTGGGGATGCTAGACTGGGTTGCCTTTACCTATAGGAGGTTACTCAGAAACGACAAGTGTGTGAATGAGAGAGAGTATGTGTGTGTGTGAAACAGAGAGAGACAAGAAAGAAAGTGTGAGTATGTTCGTGCATGTGTGTGAGTGGTCCTTAAAACCAGAATATTTTGTTCATTCCTGACCTTGGAATAAGGAATAAATGAATTATTATAGTCATTTTTCTTTGTTTTCAGTTTTAACAGACTTTTCAAACCCATCAAAAACTTATCATTTGTAGCCAGAAAATAAGATTTAGTGCATATTACATGGATGGCTCTTGAAATTATGAAAAACCCCAAACAGAGAATACCTGCAGGGGACACTTAGGACTCTTCACTTTCTACTGATGTCTCCAGGTCCTTTTTGGGCCTCAGGATCCTTTATGTAAGACTGGCGCCTTCTTCTGCTATTGGAGAACAACAATCCTCTGATTACTTTAGATAAGAATTATGATACCATGAATAACGACGTTTGCAGTGGAGACATGGGTAGAATGCTTATTTTGTAAAGAAGAATGAGAAAAAGAAACAATAAACCCAGAAAGAATAAGTAACATCACAATGACATAAAGCCATTGCTATTACATGATCTAGTTAGATGCAGCCACACAAGCAGGAATGTGATGGACTCTCATTGGGTTGATATACGAAGAAAAAAATGAGAGACAGAAGATAGACTAGTATATAATCAACCACATGTTATTTGGTTCTCTCTCTCTCTCTCTCTCTCTCTCCTTCCCTCCTTCTCTCCTCCCTCTATATCTGTTTTGTTTTTATGTAGTCTGAATTTGTAGCCTAGGCTAGCTTCAAACTCACAGCCATCTTCTTGGCTTGGCATCTTAAGTGTTAACATTACAGGTGTCTGTCATGTCCTGGTTATCTAGCTTTCTTGAAGAAAGTTTTGAACTAAAAGGATAAAATTTAATAAATACAGACAAATCCAGTGAGTTCAGTGCCTTGGTGGACTATTGGCGGGTCACAGCATACCAGTCTCTGGGGCAGGATGATGACTGCCAGAGGGACTTGGAAAGAATTACTATTCATAACCAGTGGCATTTAAGAAGAGTTTTATCTATGTAGATTAAGTATTAGCAAAAATGAATGGGGTCTGGGGAGATAGCTTGGTAAATTGCTTGAACTGCAAACGTGAAGATGGTTGGGTTCTCAGGTCCCACACAGAAAGTTTATCAGCTAGGGGAGGTCATCTGTAATCCCAGCGCCCGGTAGACACAAATGAGGGATCCCTGGAACAAGCTGGCCAGCTAGAGTAGTCACAATCCAAATTCAGTCAGAGATCCTGGTTCAATAAATAAAAGGCAGTCAAGAAAGACACTGGATGTCACCTTCAGGCCTCTACATGCAAACTACACATGTATGCCTTTGCACATACAAATATTAAAAATTTAAAAATAAGAAAGGAAATGTGACTCTAAGCAAGGTGGCATCCACACACTTTAGCACGGCAGTGGTAATGGCAGGTCCAGAGACAACGGGGTGAGGAGCTTTGGGAAGCAACTTCCCTATTTAGTTCTAACTGTTAGAGCATAGAGGTTATGGAGGGAATGGGAAAGACAATCAGGGTTTTAAAGAGGCAGGCATCCCCTCAAGAAGAGAGAGATTAACCTCGGCTCTATAAAGATGCATATGAGGAAGTCCGGAGTAAGCAGACTTTAAACAGGTACCTCCTTTCCCGCTCTTACCTTTGTACTTTGCACTGGAACTGGACAATCTGGGCTCTGGAATGCTGGCTCTGTGGTTCAGAGTGCTTGCTGCTCCTGCAGAGAACTAGAACTAGGAGGTTCAGTCTCCAGAACCTACTTTGGATTGCTCACAACTGCCTGCAGCTCCAGCCCCAGGGGTGACCCAACCAACATCTTCTGACCACTGTGGCACTCATTAGCACGTGTTCACATATAATAAAAATAAACCTTAAAAAAACTGCATGGTTTGGGAAAAATGTGGAATTTGGAAGGCTAAAACGTTATGGAGTTTTGTATACAATACCTTCCATCTCACATCCTGTCATCCTGTTCTATTCTGTTAGCTCTTTTCTTCCTTTTTTCTCTTCCTTTCTCCTTTCTTTCTTTCTTTCTTTCTTTCTTTCTTTCTTTCTTTCTTTCTTTCTTTCTTTCTTTCTTCTCTGTTTCCCAATAGCCTCTCATGATTTTCATTCAGAGGCTTAGAAAGACATTCCACTATTGACCATACTATTAAGATATGTTCTCTGAGCAAGCCTTCTGGACAGGGCTTCAGACCCCGTGGAAGCTGGGGCTGGCTTGCCAGTGTCTCTGAGCAAAGAAGGCAGAATAAGGTTCATATTCTAACTTAGAACCTTGAAACTAAGTGTGGCCACATATAGTCCACGTGGCAATTCTCCCCTGCCACACCCTCAAATTTCTCTCTGCTGCAAAATGGAAGTTCTTAAGGCTTGTTGAAGATATTTTATCCTCCAAATCAATACCCTAGGGAAGAAAGCTGAAGGCAGAGGATCTCTGACGTCACAGACAGACTCCTTTTATTTCTGCATGTTGTATTTTTTCATTATTACCACATGATAGTTATGGTGGACCAAAGGTAATTATAGCTCAACTACATAATAGGGTCAACAGAACCTATTCTCAAAGTGTTGTCTGCTTTGTCTCTAATATAAATATAGTGCATGCCCTATAATTCTTTTATGGCAACATACTTTGATCTCATCTCAAATAATAGAGGTCTAGCACTGTGATATTGGAGAGATATAAAAATAGTTAAAAAAAATTCAGATAGTAAGCAATTTAATTCTATGAAAGTATATATATATATACATCTATCTTACACCAGGCAGCCTCCAGATCTTGTTGTAACGTAAGAAGAGAAGATAGTCCAATTACAGGTAAGTAAGGTCCCTAGACTCAAATTTGGGAGCATACAAGACAAATTGATCCATTTCAGAGCTCTGCAATTTGAGTTAGAAGACATTTTAAGAGATGGTACTTTTTTTTTTTTTTTTTTTTTTTGTAACAGCAAGAAACAAAATGCTTTTCTCTCCTTTGGAATTACCAGTGACTCAGCACACGTTGGTAAGTGCTAAGCCCAAAGGCCAAGGTACCAGTCTCTCTTACATGTGTGAGACTTTTTTCCCACCTTTGGACTTTTAAAAAGATTTTCATTACAGAGTGCTCCAAAGTTCAGTCCTCTCGTTTTGTCCCCTTGCATTCTAACAGTGGGTCCAAAGTTGGCTGCTTGCGCTGGTTTTTAAAACAGTTTGCTAAAAATGGTGTGAGATTAAGCACTTGCACGTGACTTCCCCCCAGTATTTCCAAGGAAAATAATTCCAATCCCTGCATTGTCTTTTCAGATCCAGGCTGTGACTGATTGGTAGAGACTCATGACATTGACATTCCAGAGGCCCTGAGTTCAATTCCTAGCAACCACGTGGGGGCTCACAACCATCTGTAATGGGATCCGATGCCCTCTTCTGGTGTGTCTGAAGACAGCTACAGTGTACTCATAATCTGTTTCAGTTCAGAGTTAGGCATTGTATCTAAATGAATGTTCTAGACAAATTGCTCTTTTCTTTTTCTTTTTCTTTTTCTTTTTCTTTTTCTTTTTCTTTTTCTTTTTCTTTTCCTTTTCCTTTTTCTGGTGTGTGTGTGTGTGTGTGTGTGTGTGTATGTGTGTGTATGTGTGTATAGGGAGGAGGATGGCATTCAGTGTCCCACATATGCTAAACAAATATTCCACCATTGAGTTCTTCCTCTAAAGCTGAAAATGTTCTGGATACACATTTTTTTTGGTGTGGGCAAAACTTGAAATATTAACTTATATGTTCAAAATTTGTTATCTTCGTCTCCTTCTTTCTTATATATGTTTTCAATGATTATTGTTAATTTTTTTTTCTGAGACAGGGTTTCTCTATGTAGCCCTGACTGTCCTGGAACTCACTTTGAAGACCTGACAGAGATATGCCTACCTCTCCAGTGCTGGGATTAGAGGAATGCATGAAATACTAAGTTTCTTGTGACTTTTTCTACTATTATTAACTGAATTCTTACTATCCTCTAGCTTACTAGCTTCTGATTTCAGAGGGACCCTGGCTCAACAGTTTCACTAATATTTTCCATAAAACAGAATCATATTTTGTTGAAAAAAAATGACAACCTGTAATCTACTTCCATTAAAGAAAGGCAAGGCATATATTTATTTTAACTGCATTGACAATATTACTCCATTTGGATGTCCTGCTTAATGACAAACTTTACCATACCCAAAGTCAATTCATTCTTTCCTAATCTCTCAACTTATCTATCTATCTATCTATCTATCTATCTATCTATCTATCTATCTATCTATTTTGTGATTGGCTCAATGCTGTTAACAAGGTCATATGCTCAGGAGAGAATACCTCAAACACAGTAGGGTGTTGGTTCCTGCTTCCTTTCCTGATTTTGTTATACCTGAGAAGAGCTAAGTCAGTCCATGCACACTCGTGTGACCCCTCTTCCCTTTATTTATTCTGTCCTGTCCTGTTTATAGTTTTAGCTTTACAGCCAGGTACTCCAGTTCTGCTGGGATATGATAACTGCTTCCTCAAGACCCCTCGAATATCACACCCCTTTCGTCCTGTCTCACTGCACACACCATAGTCTTGGATATAAAATTCTCAATGAACATCCAGAAATTTTACACGTTTCCTTCCCCCCCCCCCAAATGACTCCTCTTTCTAAAAAGCTCATCGCTAATCTGTTTAACTCACAAGTATAAACTTATTTTTCAAGGGGCTGCTCCAATCTCAAAATTTCAAACCTTCTTTGTTCTCTCCTAACCCACTTTATGACTTGGAGTCTTGACTTCTTCCAGATCATCCATAACACCTTCACTCTGAAACTAATGCTTATGAACCCTTAGGGTCTGGGCACTTTCCTTCCAGTCTTGTTAGAGAGGCAGGAAAATGAGAAGGTATGCTTAGATGCTGCAGCGGCTACTCTTCTCCTGCTGTGATAGAACAGCAAGACCAAAAGCATCTTATAGAAAGAGGAGTTAATTTTGACCTACGCTTCTAGAAAGCTAAAGGCTATAACAGTGGGGTGGCATGGCAGCTGGCCACTGAGAGGAGGAAGCTAAGAGATCACATCTTCATTTATACACATAGAGCAGTGGGCCACCAGGAAGAGGGGCAGGGCTACAAACCCTCGGACCTATACGCCCACTGACATACTTTTTCTAGCAAGGCTGTACCTCCTAACAGATCTATAATCTCACAAAACCAATGCCTCCAGTTTGGGGGTCAAGTCCTCAAATACCTGTGAGCCTATGAGGCTGGGACAGGATGGGATATTTCCTGCCAATGCTACCACGGATGCCTCTGTAGCTAAGGGCAAGATGTGAAGAGGAGGTGCTCACCAATTCTGGAGCTAAAGTGAGAAGTCAGATGTTCCCTTCCTTGGGCTGGCCCGCTCCACCAATTCCTAGACATTGAGCATGGGATGTGGGCTTGGAAGGCAGTGGCCGACCTTCCCATGTCACAAGCTGGAGGCCATCCTCCTGGAGACAACTGTCACAATGTCTTCCACGTTGTAGCTTTGTAGTCACAAGCCTGAACTTCCTTGTCCGGCAGGGGCCTTTCCCTTAGACCCTTCTATGTTTCCCAAACATGTTATGTTCCTGTTCCTTATGTTTCCTACCGTGAGTAAACAGAATGGTTTCTAATGCCTACGCTCACACACTTTGTCTCTATCGAATTCCTTTGAAAGTACAAACAAAGTGACTTGATTTTTATATTGTTACAAAGAACAAACTCTGATGAAATAAATGTCTGATTTGCATAATGAGCCTGTAGTTTCTCCAAACTGTCACAGGAGCCTCACCCCACCACTCACACCCCTCTCCCAATGCCCCACCCTTCCCAGGCAGCCTGACCTGTCTTTTTCCTCAAGATCCTCTCATCTCTCAAGTTGCTAAGTTCTGGCTCCTCACACCTTGTCTCTGCTACCTTTTCTTGTGCTGATGGCTGCTCATGTCTGTCATACCTGCCAGCCTGTCACACAAATTCAGCACAAGTAGAAAATAAAGTCGGTGTATCCCTCCAGTAATAAACACTCCGCTGCTGCGGTTACATAAGAACGGGTGACCCCAGTACTTCTAAAAGTCACTTAGGAGTAGTCTTGGATATGTGTACAGAAAAACTCAACTACTGGGACTGGAAAAATGCTGGGTGGCTCACAACCACCTGTAACTCCAGCTTCAGGGGACCTGACATCCTTTTCTGACCTCCACAGGCACTTTCACACACATGACACATATGTGCACACACATAAATTAAAAATCTAATGAACTGACTTAGGATGGATAGCAAGGTTCGTTTTCTAGCAGAAGCCTGGAGATGCGTGTGTGCTGGTGAGTGTCCAGTGTTTGGGGCAAATTTATGTCCATCTCCTGACTTCTTTTTCTTTTTCTTTTTTTCCTTTTATTGGATATTTTCTTTATTTGCATTTCAAATGTTATCCCCTTTCCAGGTCTTCCCTCTGAAACCTCCTGTCTCATCCCTGCTCCCCCTGTCTCTATGAGGGTGCTCCACCCCATCCAATCCTGCCTTCCCACCCTGACATTCCCCTACACTGGGTCATCGAACCCCCTCAGGCGGCATCTCCTGACTTTTCCATCACAGATACAAAGATTCCTAAAGATCCAGGTGCTGTGCTTGACTTGGAGCCAGCTTTTATCAGGAGAGTGAAAGCTATCTGAGATACCACTTAATGCCTTTTCCATTTTTGTCTCTTTCATGATGCCTGCCCCAGGCAAGCACCTCTAGTGACAAGATAGCCCAAGGGCACAAGTTTTCAGCTTTGCCATGGGAAGAAGCAGAAGCTTTGAGAATCACTCTAAGGTTGGCTTATGCACGGCAACCACCGTGGTTTCATCTCTAACACCTTAGCTGTGCTTGGGAAAGCTCCAGGCATCTTATTTTCCCAGATTGTGCAGAGGTGCCTGTGGCTGTGCTACAGTTGTGATGGCTGGTTATAAAGGTCATTAAGAACTGCGAAGACACTCATCATTGACCAACATGCAGGAAACTGGGAGAGATGGAGACACAGTAAAGAGACTCAGGCTTGAAAGAATATAAGAAACTTAGCCAGGATGCTATATGTAGTTTCCAGAACTCGTAGGCTTGTTTCAGTTGGCAGTCATTGGCCCTTTCAAATGTTGTCAGCTTTACAGCAGCCATCTTCCATGATTATTAGGATATGCTAATAATAGCATCTGTAGCTCTTAGGATATGGCAGTCCTTCTGGACGCCAATTCAAACATCAATTTTTCAAATTTATCAACTTTATTTTGAGTTTAAATGTGGTTCTTCAAAAGTAATGACAGGCTGGTTTATCTCTACTCATTTAAATGACAGAGTGACGTTTTGTGTAGCATATGTAGTCACAAACCACAAAATGTTTAGTTAGAGCTGAGGTGATTCTCTTTAAAATCGGGATCAATCATGAGAGGATCAAATGACACTCTCCTGTCATGTCCTCTCTCTGTCTTTATGTTTGCATTCCTATCATGAAATGGTGTTAAAATGAATCTTGAAGCCGGGTTGGGGGAAATAGGCAAAATGGGGACTCCCCTGAGTATACCAGGAAGAAGAGTATGTTTAGCTTTTACTGTACAAGGGTGACTGACAGCAAGAGCTGACTGACAGGGGAGGGCGGCTTTGGGGATGGTGCGCTGTGACTCTCAGTTTCTTATTTAGCAGAACCCAACAGATCCATGTACTCCCCTACCACACATCATCACACTAACCAGCCCTGCCTGTGCACTGGGGCTGTCTACTGACAGCAGGAAGACTCGGCTCAGATTATTAGAGGGATGGTTTCTGTGATAATTGGATCCTTTCCTCTGTTAGATATTACAGCCTTTACTAATTACAGGCTAGTGGCTCTGGTGCACCCTCCCCCACCCCCATCCCCGCCCACCTCAGTCCCAAGTAAGTTGCTCTGAGACAACAGTTGGAAATGGGAATTATAAAATAAATCTAGAAGAGGCTCTTCGAGCTTTTATTTCCCATAAAAATATGAAAATAGAATATCATTTGTGAAGTTCTATTGAAGGAAGACTTGGGAAAGATAATTTAGGCTGTTTAGTAGAGGGAGTGTGGCTTTTGAAAGAGCGCCAACCATGGCAGCCACGGTTAAAAGAAAAATGCAATCAGGAGAAATTACTCAGAATGTTTACGCTCACTTCTAGTCTTCAAATTAAAGCAGAGCGCGTGTTCCTTTGGGTTGCAATTCAAATTCCTGTTTCCTCCCCAGATTCCTATAAATGTAGCAGCTGAAAGAGACTTCCTCTCTTCCTACAGTGACTGCTCTGCACTTTACACGTTTGCTTCTATTTTCTGAGGGCTTTATTGCCCGTTTGACACTTTGAAATCACAAAAAACGTCTCCTTCAGACTCTCCGCTCAAGAGACCCGTCTCTCTGACTTTGAGAAGAGCATGTGAAATACTCGCTGAGCAGAACTGAACCACGTTAGTCTCCAAGCCAAGCAGCCTTCGCCTTGGGTCAGTCTGACTACACCAGAGAGGTCCAGTCACCTCCTATTCTACCAGTCAAGTCCCACCATCATCCTTGACACAAGTTGCTTCCTCTTGCATTTTGGTGACTCAGAATTCAGGGCTCAGTTGAGCCTACTGATGCAATTTGGACACAGGCCAGCAGTTGCAGGTGTGAGGACAAACAGAAAATGCTTGTGACCCCTGCAGGTGGCAACAGTAGTAGAGGGAAATGCCTGTCTAAAGTCTGCTATCTGTCCTCAGCTCTTCTTGCTTGCCTTTTTCTCTCCCGGACTCCTCAATGTAGAAGACGTAATTATACCCAAGGTACACAAGAGTGCAAGTGGACCTCTCACGTAAGGAGAAATGACTTTATCTTTCTGGGGGTTCATGCAACTCGATTTGGGGGGAGGGGGCAGAAAAGAAAGGGGGTAAGAGCTCTCACTTCTGATTCAGTTACAATGCCCTACTTTTCAGATGGACAGTTATGAAAACTGCCAGGAAGAGGGAAGTCTGAGGTTAGAGAAGTCCCACTTCTGAAAAGAGGCCAAACCAGACACTTTCTAACGTTTTCAACAATCTCCCAGAAGGGCCTCGCATGGTAGCACGGGCCTTTAATTCCAGCACGTGCAGGACAGAGGCAAGTGGATCTCTGAGTTCAAGGCCAGCCTCGTCTAAATAGTGAGTGCCAGGATACTCAGGACAATGAAGAGAGATCCTGTCTCAAAGAACCACAACAGAAACAAAACAAGCAGCAGCCACCGCCGCAGCAGCAGCAGCAACAACAACAGCAAAATGAGAATCTCCACGAGAAGAGCCACATAGCAGGGTGAGCTTCCACACTGAGGACACTAGGGGGCGAATGCGTCTGTTGAGCTCCCACTCCGCAAGTGAGCCAGGCCGTAGGCGTGGACGTAGGCGTGGGCGTGGGCCAACAGTTTCCGGTCAGGCATCCGTGTCTTCTGGTGTCCGCAGGCCGTGCCCTGAAGACATGGACAAATATGCCTTGCTGCAGAGGGCTAAACTGCATCTGGATTTCATCCACGCAAATTCGTGAGTTTCCAGAGGGGTTAGAATGGGGTAGTCCACGTGATACCACCATATTCAATTGGAAAACAAAGGTTTAATGAACTTGGTAGGACGGCTTTAAGAATGTATTTATGCTGCGTGTGAGGACTTAATGGGGAAGCAGTAACTCCATATCTGGGGATGGAATGAATAATCTTGATGCTCTTCAGGTAAAGCCGAGTGGAAGGATGGTCCCATGTTTATCATTTAACAAATTTGAATATTGGCCAGCAGATTAGAACACTTGCTCCCCATCCTTATTATCCTTACTCCGACACTCTGGAAGACACTGTAAAAAAAAATCGTGTTGCTGTACAGAGTAATTTGCTTGTGTAGATTTCACTAGCTGTGGGCAGCAATCGCGGACTTTTCCTTTTGTGCTGAGTCAGATGTGTTTGCTGTCCTGCTAGCTGTTATGGTGTCAGACTAGAGGGACGACAAGGCAGTTGGGAGAACCAGCTGCTCTTCCGGAGGACTGGGGTTCAATTTGAAACACCCACGGGGAGACTCACAACCCTCTGTAACTCCTAATACCATGTTCTTGTTCTGGCCTCCTTGGGTACCAGGCATGCCGTGGTACTCCAATGTACCTATACCGAAGCACCTTTACACGAAAAATTAAAAATAGATAAAGAAACATCACAATCTGTTCTTAACCATGACAAGTGACAAAAATTCCCCAAGTGCATCTTTAAAATTTGAGTTAATACAGAAGTACAAATGAAAATAAAAATCTAACAGAGGAGAATAGGCTATGCTAAGCAGATGCATACCTGCTGTGGAGAGTGGTTTTAAGCTGGAAGGATGGGACATCTTCTCAACTCCTTGACCGACCTTCATCCATAGAAACAGTGGTAAAACTTTTTGCTTGATATTTGAAATAGGGTTCTGTTGTGTAACCCAGGGTGGTCTCAAACTTCGTATCCATCTGACTTCCCCTCTCATGTTCTGGGATGGCTATATACAGTATTCTATCTCCACACCCCAGAATCATACCCTGTAATTAAGCTCATGCTTTCTCTAAGGCAATCAACAGTTCTTTCCATCCTTTCTGCCACTGACTTCACCCAAGCCACATGATCTCTGTCATGAACTGCCCTCCACGTGGCCTCTTAACCAGTGCTGTGCTTCCGACCCCAGCTCCTCCTAGGCCCGTGTTTTCTGAAGCTTCCAGGCTGAACTTTTGAAAAGTGAACCAGATAGAAAGGCCACTCATCAAAAACCATTAACAGTGTTTTCCACTTGGTCTTAAACGCTTCTCCTCTGGGCCAGGAATTCCTATATGATCCAGACATGCCTTTATTTTAGCCTGTTCTCTGTATCCATCAAAGGCTTAGTGTGGTATCAACCACTCTTTCCTGCTTTGGGATCTTTACCTGTTTGGAGAGTTTCCACCTTGGCCCTTCAAAGGATAGAGTTCTGTCTGCAGGAGTCAGATGAGGTATTAGTCAGAGTCTTCTGTGACATCCTATCCATCCTTTGTAGTCACTCTTTCTTGTTACTGCTCTGAAAATAGCCCTGCCCAAGCTCTGGAAATTTGTCTTCATGTGTTTGTGTATTTTCTATGTACCCCATGGCTTCCTTCTAGATTATGACTTGAATTCCAAGAAGGAAACACCCAGCCTGTGCACAGGGGGACACGGCTAACGTTTATAAAAAATCTCTTGAATGAACTGGCACAGAAAGGCAGTTAGGGTCAGAAGTTTTACACTTTGAAGAGTCAGGGACATAGCTTAGTGTTAGAATGCTTGCCTAGTGTGGAGGCAGGAATGCATGAATGGGTGGCGGAGCATCTTCCTAGAGGCGGGGGATAGGAGAAGAAGGGGTAGGGGAGGGGATAGGGGAAGGAAGAGGGAGCTTGTGGAGGGGAATCTGGGAAGGAAGGGGGATAACATTTGAAATGTCTATAAATAAAATAACCAATAAAAATGAAAAAAAAATGCTTGCCTAGAATTACTGTGAATTTCTAGTGGGTTGGTTATATATTACATTTTAATTAGAAAAATAATATAGACAAAAATACATATTTATAATTTGCGTGTGTGTTTGTCTTCCATGTGTGTACAAGCGTGTGTCCATGGAGGTCAGAAGAGGATGTCAGACCCCTTGGAACTGGAATTACTGGCAAATTATAGCATCCAGCATCCGGTTTGGATGCTGGGAACTGAATTCAGACTCAGGTCCTTTAGTCTAGAAGAACGGCAAGTGCCTTGAACCACAGGGCCGTATCTCCAGCCCCTGCATTTCAGTTTGAAATTCGCTGTGCTTGTGCTTGAAGTAATGATTTTGTAGAACATGTCTTTTATTTAAAACAGTGTTTTATATTTTTATACTAGTTTCCTCCCATGAAGGACAGCTGTCGATTGGTGGCTTAAAAAAGCTAATTTAAAAAAATAGCTTACAGAATACTGAGTTTAATAAGGTATTTTATGCATATATGTCATTGCACTTTGCTTATATGTTTCCCTTCCTTACGCTCTAGTCTTTCTGCCTCCTTCCTGTTGGCCTTCCTCCTCCCCCTACTAGGCTGTACATATGAGAGAAGACATATGAATTTCTCTTGTCTTTAGCTGCCCCAATCACTCTCTCATTCTCCCTTTGCTAATGTTTATTTTTAAATAAATTAGACAATGTAAAGAAGAACTGATTCAAAAGTCCTTTTCTTAGCATCTGAATTTGAAGTTAAATATGGCTTATGTGAGTGTATTTTCTTTTCTTTGTAGTCCTGGCTGTCCTAGAACTTACTCTGTAGACCAGGCTGTCCTCACACTCAGAGATCCACCTGCTTCTTTCTTCTGAGTGCTGGGGTTAAAAGCATGTATCACCATTGCCTGGCATGTTTATTTTTATTAAATACATTTAAACTAAGGTACTGCCCAAGGCTTGAAGTTCCCATTAATTTACTTATTCACTTTACATTCTGATTGCATCTCTCCCTTCTCTCTGTCTTTCACACAGCCCCCGTCCCTCTCGTTTTCCTCCGAGAAAGGGGAGGCACCCTGGATATCATTCCATCTTGGCATATCAAGTCACTGTGGGACTAGGCACATCCTCTTCCAGTGAGGTCAGACAAGGCAGCTCAGTTAGGGGAACAGGATCCATAGGCAGGCAATGGTTTCGGGGACAGTCCCCATTCCAGTCATTGGGTGACCAGCATGAAGACCACATTGCACATCTGTTCCATATGCTTGTGGGGGGAGGATGGGCCCAGCCCATGTTTGCTCTTTGGTTGGTGGTTCAGTCTCTGGTAGCTCCCAAGGGTCCAGGTTAGTTGACTCTGGTGGTCTTCCTGTGGAGTTCCTGTCCCCTTAGATTCCCTCAATCTTTCCCCCAACTCTTCCACAAGATTCCCTGAGCTCCACCTAATGTTTGGCTGTGGGTCTCTGCCTCTGTTTCCATCATCTGTTGGGTGGAGCTCTCAGAGGATGTTTGTGCTAGGCTCCTCTCTGCAAGCCTATCAGAATATCATTAACAGTGTCAGGGATTAGAGCTTGCCTATGGGGTGGGTCTCAAGTTGGGCTGGTTACTGGTTGGCCATTTCTCAGTTTCTGCTCCGTCTTTATTCCTTTCACATTTTGTAGGCAGGACACATTTTGGGTTAAAGGTTTTGTGGGTGAGTTGGTGTCCTTATACCTCCACTGGGAGTCTTGCCTGGCTGCAGGAAGTGGCCACTTCAAGATCCTTATGCACCACTGCTAGGAGTCTCAGCTGGAGTCACCTCCATCGATGCCACGAAACCTCCCCTCTCTTCCCAGGTCTCTATCACTTCCTAGAAATGCACCCCCCCTCCCCATTTCCATTCTCTCTTCCCCAGCCAGAAGTTTTTAAGCATTTCAATAGTGATTTCCCCCTTGTGTGCATGTGCTGTGGTGTGTGAGGGTGTGTTCACACACATGCAAACTTATGTAAATGTTTCTTTTGTTTTTGCTCTCTTGCTTCTGCTATGTATTTACTACACATTAAAAAAAAAAAATTGCAAGCTGGATTTTCCCTAAGGGTGTGCTGAGGTTGGTGGCTGTGTGGTGGGTGAGCAAGCAGACTGCAGAACTAACACTTCAGGAAATGGAAAGCAAGCACAGGATATCACCCGCAGATCAGATCACCCTTCCCTGCAAGTATCGGAAGTGGGGAACACAGAGAAAGGCCAGCCACCATGTTTCTGGAGAGAGTATGGCATTCGGGCTGAGGAGGGAGTCCATAGGTACTGAGGAAGGAAGCCCACTCACAAGTGCCTTCTCAACTTTGGAAAAGGCTCCGTACAAAATTATAGACAGTGGGAGTGAACAGGGCGCCTGCTAACTTCTGTATCCACAGGTTTCTTTTTGAATATTCTCCTAAAATGATTTGTTCCTAAACACTATTATTTATTAAATATTTTAAAGGGAAAAAAACCCCACTTGAATACATATTTAAGAGGTGAATTTAAAAGATCAAAGTGATTTGTAGAAGCAATAATACATTCCCTGGAGTCTCCCTTTTACTAGGATATTTTGGTAAAACCTGTTTGTAGAACAAAATATAACCACATGTATGTATGAAAACCGTGCAATGAAGCCTATTTCTTTGGGTGCTAACAAAATGTTAATGTTGAAATAAACTAAGTGGCTGGAGTGATGGCTCAGCAGTTAGGAGCACTGACAGCTGTTCCAGAGGACCCCAGTTCAATTCCTAGCATCTGCATGGTAGCTTACAGCCATCTGTAACAATAATTCCAGGGAATCACATATTTTCTTCTGGTCTCTGCAGGGGCCAGGAGTTCACAAAGAGCACACACTTACAAACAAAAGGCCCATACACATAGAAATATAAACAAATATATCTTTAAATGATAAGCCAGGCAGTGGTGGCACATGCTTTTAATCCAGCACAGGAGACAGAGGCAGGTAGAACTCTGTGTTTGAGGCCAGCCTTGTCTACAGAGTGAATGAGTTCCAGGACAGCCAGGGCTATTTAGAAACACCCTATCTCAGAAAAAAACAAAGACTAAATCAATCAACCAAACTCCAACCAACCAATCAAAAACAACAACAACAACAACAACAACAACAACAACAACAACAACAACAACAAAGCCCACAAACAAAAACCAAAAGTAAAACTAACAAAAAACTTAAAATTAACTGAAAAATGTGTTCTTCCTCTAGCTTTACAATATATAGGATCTATTTCAGAGTCTTAGCAAGTAGTTTCCAAGAAGTGGGAGTGGGTGGGTAGGGGAGCAGGGCGGGGGGTCGGGGAGGGTATGGGGACTTTCGGGATAGCATTTGAAATGTAAATGAAGAAAATACCTAATAAAAAATGGGAAAAAAGGAAGTTTTATATTCCAGGAATTTAAATAGAATAATTCTCTATCTATAAATTATCCTAAAACTAGTTTGTCTGTCTTAAGTAGAGAATCCTGGCCTTTCTCTACTTAAAAATAACTATTAAATATACACTGCTAACATTATGCTATATGTTAAAAATGTAAAGATATGGAACACTGTCATTTCCCAATTTTTGACAATTATGTCATATTTCAGAATTGAAAACAGTAAGATACTAGCTTCATGGTGCTTTGTGCAGTTGTGTGCTGAGACTAAATAAATATGTCTATGTGAAAAAAAACTAAATTTGATTGAAATAGAATTCATCATATGTGTGTTACACACTTATACATACTATATGTATTTTAGGTAAATATCATTATTGCCTGTGTATTTTTCAAGCATACTTAGTGTTGGCTAACCTTCCTCCCTTCCTCCCTCTCCTTCTGTATTGTTCTTCCTCCCCTGTCCATAATTGAATCCCTCATCTCTTAGGTGGTGAACTGTTTAGAGTGGCAGAACGTTTGACTGTATCTGAAACCTTACTCTGATCACATACTGGCCTCACCTTTTTCTTCTCCCTTTATTTCTTCATCAGCACAACACACAGTTTCCTCTTTGGAGCACTGGCTGAGTTGCTGGACAACGCAAGGTAAGATGTATCTGTGAACAAAGGTCACGGGGAAAATTTCAAGATACAACTATAGTCTATTTATATTTGAAATAAAACTATAATGCTATTGAATAAAAAAGAAAACAAATAAAATGTGGACATGGCTGTTCGCTAAGGCATGAAGGAGTTTTGTTGTTGTTGTTGCTGCTGTTGTTTTAACTATAGATACAAGATAGAGCAGAGAGGCAGAGACATCTGGGAGAGTTTAGAATGAACATGACTGGCAGATTGAAAGGGGGCCATGTGAGGAGAGGGGAGAAAGGGGCCAGGAACAACTCAGAGACCAGGAGACCAAGAGATTGGCATAGCCCGAAATGGCTGGGTTAGATAGGAAAAAGAAGCTGGGGGGGTGGGGTGGAGGGCAGGCCAGTCCCTGAGCTCTTGAGTTGAGGGTGGGGGCCAGGCCATCCCAGACAGGAGGAACTTGTAATTGGGAGGAAGCCTGGCAGACAGAGTCCATCTAGATAAGTTAATAGGCACCTCAGTTAGGCATTTGTCCCTGGTTTGAGACCTAAGAACTATTAACTCCCATTTGGAATATACTATAATTTGCTTTCCTATACAACCCAAGTACTATACAAAAAGACCAAATGAGAGCATCCCATACCTTTACTTAATTTGTGGTGTCACCTATGAAGCTCTAGGAACATGGATGTCTGCGTTTCTACTTAGCAGTTGTGTAAAAGCAGATATTCATTTAGCTGTTTCTTGAATTATATATCAGTGCACGCTATGTCTGAAGTTGACTTTGAAGCCAGTTGTACTTACCAATAGCTGTTGCTTATATAAATGTATTTGTGCACGTTTATATATGCATTTCAACTTGTCCTAGTTGGCTTTCTGTTGCAGGGACAAAGCACAGATCAAAAGCAACTTGAGGGGAAACAGTTTGTTTGGCTTTTACTTCCAAGTCACAGTCCATCACTGAAGGGAGCTTAAGCAGAAATCTGGAGGTAGGAAGTGAGGCAGAGGCCATGGAGAGGTGCTGCTTACTGGCTTGCTCCTTTTGGTTGTTTTTATATGGCTGAGGCTCATCTGCCTAGGGATGTACTACCACCAGTGGACAGGGCCATCCTACATTAACTAGTTATCAAGAAATACCCCTAAAACCATGCCTATAGAACCCTGTGATAGAAGCTTCTAGACTAAGGCTTCCTCTTCCCAGGCATGTCAAGTTGACAACCATGACTTAACATCGCATAACTCCTGCATCTCTTCAGTGTCACTCTAAGGTGGGAGATCATTATACCATCTCTACTCACGTAGGCATGGTGTACAGGCATACTAGGTGTCTTATTAAAAGTTATGACATCATTATTTGGCACAACTGCTAAAAGTTATTCAGTTTCTCTGTGCTAAAAGTTATTCAGTAGCCATGTGGCCATAGAATCCAGTGCCACATTTAATAAGTATGATTAAGGTAATGAAGCTTAAGTTCCCTCTTTATGAGTTTAAGATCCACCCAGTAGTGTGTTTTGGAAGACTTGAGAAAGACTCAGTTTTGTTTCGGTTTGGTTGTTTCCCTTGAGACATGTTCTCATTATGCAGCACAGCCTGCCTCAGGCTTCCTCTATAGTCCAGGTTGGCTTCAAATTCATGATTTCTTGCTACCTCCATCTCCCAAGGGTTGGGATTGTGGGAACACACCACTGTACATAGCTCGCACCTCCATGTCTCAGCTCAGGGGAATACTGTCTTGTGTATATTTCTATTTCTCTGTTTTAAAAAAAAAACACTTACTTTCTCTGTAGCAAGAGAAGTCAAAAAATACCCTGTAGCTTTTGGATGAAGGCTCTTAATGGGGGAGCTAAATTCCCCATCGCTTGTTGATAAGATATCAGATTCTTGAGCTTGCCCGCTCAGTTCGACCCTTAGAAGTAAGATGGCCCTGTGAGAGCCCATAGAGAGTGAATAATTAACTAACTACCTAGGAATCCCTCCAAGCACCTAGAGGGGAATCGGATGCTAGCACTATTTTTTTTTTTTAATTCTCTTTCTGTAAGTTAGAAAGTAATAAATTGTTCAGTGTAGGGATGAGGCCAGGACTGAGAATCACTATGGTTGGCTTCTGTATAGTTTGGGGTGACTGATGCTCCTACATGGATTCCCCATACATCCCTAGATTCTGGCTTCTTCTGAACACTCTGTTTTCCAGAGTTTCCTTAACACTGACTCTGAAAGAAACACATTTTCAGGAGTTGCCAGCTTTCACTTCTCCTGTGTTTTACATATTCATTTAAGTGAGAAGGGTAGTTAAACGCTGAATGTAGCAGGAAGGGTTCTGGGAGGATAGTTTACATGGCAGAGGATGTGGGGTGGCCAGGAATGGAAGGCTGACTTGGCCTCAGGCAATGAGGGAGAAGATGGAAGAAACTTCTTCCAGCTGCTTTTGTGAACCCCCAACTCCAGCCCATCTCTAGTTTGCACAGAGCCTGGTAAGAAAAGGAAGATAAGGTTCAAGCTGCTAGAGGCAGGCTGGGAGTGTGGTGGTGGCTTGTTCAATATAGGACTTGCCTTGTGAGCACAAGGGTCCCAGGGGTCACATACCCACTCCCCTTTGGCTGCATTAGTTGCAATTCCAGTGCTGAGGGGTGGAGACAGTGGGATTTCCAAGCTCACTGGTCTGCTGGTCTATTGTAATTGGTGATGAGATTTTTTTTCTTGAAAGGGATAAATAGTGTTGTTGAAGATGACACGTGAGATTTCCTCCAAATTCTACATACTGTCACCCTTGTGAACAAGCACGTAGACACTCATGCATACCCACATGAACATGCACCATCTCTCCCTTTCTCTGCCTTACCCCTCCCCTTCCCTCTTCCTCTCTACTCCCTCCCTCTTCCTCTAGCCCCTGCCCCTCCCCATCTCCCCTTTCTTGTCTCCTACTTTCCCTGAAGTGACATGTGGCAGGCATCTTCATAGGACTGGGCTGTTCCTTCAGCCTTGCTTTATATCACCATTGCCCTTGGGGGACGACCCACATTGCTCTTTTTTTCTGGCTTTGGTGGACACTATGTTTTGTTTTACCTTTGATTAGATGCTGATATTAAACATCAAAAAAATGTACACTTAATATTTTATTTAAGATGCTCAGTTGGTCTCCTGAGGATTTTCTAAACATCCATGTTACTCTAATAAATAATTTTGCATTATATTCAAGACTTTAGTGATTTTTCTGTGGATGTATATATTAGATACACACATATATATATATATATATATATATATATATATATATATATATATGTATCTTTTTTAAAAAGTTTTTATTTATTTATTATTTCTATGAGTACACTGTTGCTGTCTTCAGACACACCAGAAGGGAGCATTAGATTCTATTACAGATGGTTGTGAGCCACCATGTGGTTGCTGGGAATTGAACTCAGGACTTCTGGAAGAGCAGCCACCGAACCATCTTAACCACTGAGAGCCATTTCTCCAGCCCCCAGAACTAACATATCTTAAAAGAATATCGTATAGAGAAGAGGAAGGAAGGGTAGTGGCATAGAAAGCAGCGCTGGCGATGTGGCTAGTACAGTAATGACCTAAAGAGAACATTTCCTGGGCCGAAGCAGAAACGCTTCCTAAAGCATCCAGTAAATTAGTCTATATAAACAAACTGTTTCCTTAAAACTTTTAGTCTCTGCTGGGAGTATGGCTTAGTGATAGAATATTGATTTTCATGTGCCTGGCCTTTTTTTTTAGATGTCTAACACACAAGAAGACAAAAACAAAAAACAAAGAAAGAAACAAACCTATCAAACATTTAGCTTCAGTCCAGTGGTATTTACTGAGCACCTGATGTGTCCACAGTTCTTAGCAAAAGGCACAAGGGTATAGTGGAAAGATTGACAACTACATACAGGATGTGGTGAGGACGAGAGGAGAATAAAGCCAGTATCCCACTCAGTGCTTGCTTTATATACAGGGAATACTTGAGAAAAGGCTGTGATTCTTGCAGAGTTTGTATGTTATGAAAGCCTTAAGGTATTTTTAGCTATATGGAAAAGCAAAAGCCAGGCTCCCCACCAGGCTGGCCGACTGAGTGCTGGGTGCCTCCTCTCGGTTTATTTAGTACTCATTCTCCCCTCTCACTCTTGCATCTGCACTGAGCTGATGCAGCCCCACCTGTCCCTCAGACTCTCTTTTCCTTTAGCGCATAGCTTTGGCCATCAGCTGAGAACGTGTTCCCCATTGTCAGCGTGGCTGCTCTTACACCTGATATGGAAGCCAGGATTTGGGGTCCTTCTTTTGCTTTAGAGTGTTTTTTTACTATTACAAATCCTGAAATACAAGAAATAGCTATGAATTTACAAAGCTGAGAAAATAGGAGGAAAACAACAACAACAACAAAAAGATCACTGTTAATTTCATCTCATAGAGTAGCAATCAGAATATTTTTCTGTGGAAGGCCAGAAAACAAATAAATTTGTCTCTGAAGGCTGTCCAGCATCTGCTGAAACGATTCAGTTCTGCTGGTGAAGGGCTAGGAAATCCATACTCAGTTCTTGAGTGAACAAGTGTGATTGGGTTCTAATAAAACTTTATTTATAAAACCAGTTGGTGAGCCAGACTCCATGGGCCATAGTTCACCTTTATAGGAAAAACTTTTATTGACATTTTGAGGGGCGGGTAAAGCATTTTCTTAGCATGAATGAAGCCTGAGCCCTCATCTCCACCATTTCAAAGAAACACATCTCATTTGAACATGTATATAGCATATGCCTTTAAAAATATGGTCATATGGTACAAATGACATAGTAATTTCCCTTTTCTTTGCAGGTTTTGAACTGGAATATGTCATGAAAAGTCATCCTATGGCTTTTTATTATTCTCTAGGAAGTTTTAAAATATAAATACTGTATTTATGTTCACTTGAACCTTTTCTTTATAACTACCACTAAATTCCATGCGCAGTCTTTTAAAGGTACTAAGTTTTAGCTTTTGTAATATTTGTAAATTACGGGGGGTGACAGTTTTTTGTATATAAATGTACAATGAACCATCTTAGAAATTTACCTTAAGTGATTTATGATTTCTGTATTGATATCTGACAATAGGTTACACCTCACATAAGCTATGGAGATTAATGTTATTTTTAAGACACTTTTTTTTTTCTGTGAATCAATGTTATATTTGTATTGTTTCCAGAGATGCTGGGGCTGTAAGACTCGATGTGTTTTCAGGTGAGCACACATTTCCTTTTCTTGTTTTTTTCTTCTAAGAAAAAGCCTGTAGCTACTTTGGTTTTACTTTATGTTATCAAATCACACCACATTCTGCAGCTTTTTAATGTAATCTAAGTGCTTTGTGAACACTGTGACCCTGTGGGGAGCCAGATCGAGAAATACATACTCTGAGGGTCAAATTGCTCACTTGCTGGAGGGTCTGTGTACAAAATGATGTCTTCTGGAGTTTCCTGAAAACCTCTGAGTGATTTGGAGCCATGAATTTGTTTGCCATAAAAAGCAGTTTTATTTTTTAAAAAATCACATTAACATAATAGTTATTTATAGCTAAGCATATATCATTTCTGATTTATTGAAGTCTTAAAAATGCTTAAGTGACTATGTGGTGCAGGTCATTGTCTAACTGCTACGAAGCACGGACCAAGTGTGTTTTCTTTATTGACTTCATTTGTGGTCCCTCCGTGTCTTGTGTGCTCATTAGTTAGTCTTGGTAGATTACGACGCTAACGATCTTAGTTTCTGAGATGAAGTTAATGCTACCTTCCTGCACCAACACAGCCTTCCTTCCGTTAGTTTTGGTCACCCTAGAGGGGATATTGTCCATGATGTGATTCCATCTCTGAGAAAAATGCATCTCATATCACTTCTCATGTCTGAACATGTTATAATGAGTGCTTAGTGTTCAGGAGATATGTAGACGTTGAAATCCCAAGACTTGGGACACAGTAAGTGATACTCTCTTTGTTTGTCCTGTTCACATTATGAGAAGTCTGAGAAATGAATGGACAAGTGAATCTCTGTCACCGAGACATAAGATTAGGTTGGGGTGTTGTACCAGCTGGTTTTGTGTGTCAACTTGACACAAGCTGAAGTTATCACAGAGAAAGGAGTCTCCCTTGAGGAAATGCCTTCATGAGATCCAGCTGGAAGGCATTTTGGGAGGGCCCATCTGTGGTGATGGTGTCATCCCTGAGCTGGTAGTCCAGGGTTCTATAAGAAAGCAAGTTGAGCAAGCCTAGGGAAGCAAGCCAGTAAGTAACATCTCTCCATGGTCTCTGCATCAGTCCTTGCTTCCTGACCTGCTTGAGTTCCAGTCCTAACTTCCTTTGGTGATAAACAGCAATGTGGAAGTGTAAGCTGAATAAACACTTTCTTCCCCAACTTGCTTCTTGGTCATGATGTTTGTGCAGGAATAGAAACCCTGTCTAAGACAGTTTGTTATGTGGCTTGGATTTTTTTTTTTTCTTGAGAGCAGTGTGAAGTCAGGACAGGATTTTAGCAGTAGTGGTGACATGAACTGCTGACCAAAATCAGGCTGCACACTGTGATTGGGGGAGGAAGAAATTAGGGAGCTGTTGCTGCCATCCAGAAAAATCTAGATCTTCTGAGTGAAGTCAACACAGCAGAATAGAGTAGCCTAATCCCAGAGGCAGGGAGAAGCAGAGGACACTGAGGGTGCATATCCTGGTAGAGGAGGGGGCAAAGGGCTTGGTAGCCATGATGTTTTGACTTGGCCAAAGCCCAGTGCAAATAAGAAACACTAGAGAAAGAAGTAGTGATGTAAGTGATGATGGCGTGTTTTTCTTAGGGAAATACATAATTAGCAGGAGATAGAAATCTGAGCCCCCTGCCTCCTAAAGAAAAAATTATTTTATTGTTTTTCAATTATGCATGTCTGCATTCCTCTGTGTGTGTGTGGCTTTGTACATGTGAGCGAAGGTGCTTGAAGCATCCAGAAATGAATGTTGGATTCCTCTAGAGTTGGAGTTACAGGCAATCGTGAGCTGCCTGCTGTGGGTGCTGGGACCCAGAGGCAGGCCCTCTGCAAGAACAGCCTGTGGTCTAAACCACTGAGGCATCTCTCTAGCCCCAGACCGATTGCTTTGAGGAACTGTCATAAGGCTGTCTCTGTGGGCCTAATAGGGATGCTTAGATTTTTGAGGTCATATCTGCTTAACCCTAAGACCCCAATTTGCATATGAATATGTGCCTTTAGTGTATCTGTCTTGAGGATCTTGGTCTTTAAAAGAAACATATTTTATTTGAAGAAACATATTTTGTTTGAAGAAACATATTTTGTTTGAAGAAACGTATTTTGTGTCTGCTTGCTTGCTGCTTGCTTCTTCTATAAGTTATTATTATTTTTTTTACATCTTCAATTTTAGCTTTGGCTACTTTATATTGCCGCTGAGGCTATGCAACATCTTGAGCCAGGTGTATCTTAGTTCCAGATGACAAAGACTAATGAGAAATGGCTCTTAGCATGAGTACAAGATCAAATTACTATGAATCCCCCTCAAATTAGTTTTATGGTTTGAACGTGGTTTGTCCTCTGAAAGTTCCTCTTAGACATTTTGACCTCTCTGGATGATGGGACTTTGACCGGCAAGCCAAGTGGGAGATGAGCAGCGCATGGGGGATCTTGTCCTTGAAAGAGACTAATATTGTTCTAATATGTAGCGTATAATGAAATTTGACTCTTAGCTTTTGGCTTCCTGATTTGCCAGGTCTCACTCTGTCACATGCTTTTGCATTCAGCCTTCCCACTGGCATTTGGTATACCATGAGGCCCTTACAGAGCTGAGCAGAAAATGGCACCCTGCTCTTAGACCTGCAGCAGCATGAGATAAATAAATGTTTTCCTCCTCACAAATTATCCAGGCTCAAGTATTTTATTATAATAACGAAAGTGGGTAAATACAACTAGGTACATCTTTTAGATATTTACTCTTTGGCTGTCTTGAGCATTGCCTCAATTTTAAATGTGAATTCTATTTGAACTTTGAACACATAGGTTTATTTAAACATGATAAAAAGCAAAAAAAAAAAAGATGTCAATGATTGTCGGGGGACTATCAATGATAATAGTGATCAGGTATGGAAGGAGGAAATATGTGGGGTACTGGATGTGTTCCCTGCACAATTGTGATATTTTCACACATGCACCCAAATTAGCCAAATTATATACTCTAAGCATATGTTATATATTATGCATATGTTATTCATCAGTTGCACTGTTATCAAAAAATGAAGTGTGTTATTTTTCATAGCCAGCTGGTTGAAATTCTTTTCAGCACTGGTTTACAGACTTGGCACTAGAATTCGTTTCATTAGTTTTAGTTACACCTCTAACACTTTAAATGGGAGATTAGATTATGTAATTTAATGGCATCTCTTCATCATCAAAATTGACTTCAAATGACTTCCCTCTTTTCAGAAATCAAAAACATCATTAAGAAGCAAATATTTGCTGCTACAGAGAAACACTCACCAAAGGCTCTCAGAGGAATTAGCTACTTAGAAAGGAGCCTGATGAAGTTAATAAGACCAGCCCTGATCTATTATAGAACTACTGTGTTGTTGGAAGGGCATAAGGGATGGTCAGGTTGATAGAGAGATCCTGGGACTGACTTCGCACAATTACCTTTTTCCCCCTCTCCCAGGGGAAAGTTAACTGAAGTTTAAAGGACCAATCCAGGTCTGAGCAGGACCCATCCTGCTGTATGCATAAGTTGCTTACCTGCAGATGCTGCATATTAATTTAAATCTGTTTTGCTGTGATTGTTTTCGTACTGCAGTTTCTTAGGAAGTTATAGCCAAGATTCCATTTGGAGCCCATCTCTATTCTGTACCTGGGGTTCCAGCCCTGCCGTGGAGAACAAATAATTACAGGAGCAGCATGATTTTCTGACGAACAAATTAAGCCCAATATTTATTAGGAATAACTGCTTTCTCTTACAGTGGATAATGAAACACTGCAGGGAGGATTCATGTTGTGTTTCCTGGATGATGGATGTGGCATGAGCCCTGGTAAGTTAATTATCTATCTAGATACCTAACTGGCTATGGAAGGATGCAGTCTGCAAACCCAGAAAATAAAAATAAATTGAACTATCTATTCCAAACAGAGATGTGGAGCAATTAGGGCAAGTAGATTGCAGACAAACTCGTTTTGAAAAAGATTTTTCTTTTTAGGTTTAAATATTCTAGCTGGTAAANCATGAGCCCTGGTAAGTTAATTATCTATCTAGATACCTAACTGGCTATGGAAGGATGCAGTCTGCAAACCCAGAAAATAAAAATAAATTGAACTATCTATTCCAAACAGAGATGTGGAGCAATTAGGGCAAGTAGATTGCAGACAAACTCGTTTTGAAAAAGATTTTTCTTTTTAGGTTTAAATATTCTAGCTGGTAAACTAAATTCATTTTAACCACCTAAACCAAGACAGAAAGTGACTATACCTTCTGTAGTCAGGGCACATGAAAGACAAATCAGACTGATTGTAATACAAAAGCACCTGGGAAGGAACAGATTACAAATAGTAACTGAACAGACTCCGAGCTCTTTCTTGCTCATCTTTTACCTCTCCGATTCAGGAGCCCTGAGGCAATTTCCAATGCCTTTAGGCTATTATTAATTTTCTGCATAACCTTGAGAGAGAGGTTATTTCTCCTTGTTATTAACAGTTTGTGGGCCTTTTTCCTCCTCTTCTTCAAAGGCTTAGTTTCTTTTACTGAATGTTCCCATCATAGCAAATACATCCACGATATATTTTAGGATTTATCTTTGTTTATTTAAGGGCAGTGCCTGAGTCAGCACATCCTGGGTCCACAGTGCACACTCCAGGCAACTGAAACGATGTTTCCTCTGATCCTGGCTGTGTGTTCTTTTGGATCTAATCTGGACTTCTTAGGATGCTTTATGTATCTTAAGCTAGGGTTCTGACTGCTCTGCTTAAAGAATGTCAGTGGAGTCCAAGCAGACTGGTTAGGCACACACCTGAGAAAAGGGTGGCCATCTCAATGGAGAGAGACTGAGAACAAGGAAAGCAGTTAACTTCCCTTAGCTTTGATGTCACCTCGTGATCCCAATAGCCACTGGGCAAGTTAAAAAAAAAAAGTCCTACTATCCCACGCAGCTGCTTGTTTATACTTTGTTTGAATGGTTTTTCCTGGTCTCTTTTGATTAAAGTGGTGATTTTTTTTCAGCGTTTCAGTAGGAAGTGGTAAAGGGACTACATAGGAAGCCACAATGAAGACTGTCTCTAATTACATGGAGCCTGAGTTACAGGTTCATTTTCCTTAGTTTGTTTGTTTGTTTTGAGACAGACTTTCTTGATTAATGATTGATGTGCGCTTGCCCAGACCATTGGGAGTCCTGCCTCCCATAGGCATGTGGGCCTGGACGCTCTGAGGATGCAAGACAAGCCAGTAGAAAGCACTTCCCCCAAGGCCTCTGCTCCAGCCCCTGTCTTCAGATCCCTGCCTTAGTTACTGCCCTCATTTTCTCTGATGATGGACTGGTGTGGAAGTGTGAGCAACATAACCCCCCCCCCCTCACCACACCCACCAAGTTGCTTTGGGTCATGGTGTTTTATCACAGCAATAGAAACCCTAGCTAAGACAGTTGGAAATCAAGAATTTATCCTAGATGACATTTGTCTGCCATCTAAACTGAGCATCTTGACCCATAGAGGCTCACTGTACCAATTTCCAGGATGGCTTTGTCCTTCATTCTTCCACAGTCTTCCATATCAAAGGCATCTGCTCTATGTTCCATGACTTCATCTTGGGCTTGTTGTTGTTGTTCATTCTTTTGAGACCATTTCATTGTGTAGTCCTGACGGGGCTGGAACTCACCAAGCTCTGTATGTTTAAAGTTAGCACAAACCAACACAGAGTAGTTGCTCACTTCAAAGACTGTGAAGTGAAAATATTGTTCCCTGTGGTCAGAGCTTTGATGTCAATGAGATTTCAGTTGACCAATGAAAACCCTCAGAGTGCCCATGGCTTCAGAACAGGACTCAGAGCCACTCCCCCACAGTCAGCATTTCCTAGTCTTATACTCAGCTCCATCCACTTCTTGGCACTTCTCTTGAAGTACTTGCTTTCTTGCTTATAGCTCTCCAGCCATAGCTGATGGGACCCTGCCCACTCCACCCCGGGGCTGACCTTCTTCAGTGCCACTCCCCAATGATTCCATCCTAAGGACACACCTCTGTGCTTCTCTGTCACATCCTCTGTTTCCCTCACTTAATCCTCTAGGACATGATCATGCATTTCTTTCTCTTTTTCCTTCCACTGTGCTAATACAGATTTTAATATGTTCCTGTAAGTGTGTTGTGGATGTGCAGTAGAAAGGCATATGAGACATATAACCTTCCTCATACATATGAAACTGTGAATAAGTGGTGGCTAATATTGTTGTGGACTTACTCTCGTATGAAAACATGTGGGCAAATGTCTTTAGCTTTAGACTAACGTGGTGTTAGTGGCCTTTGAATATCTTGCACCATGTGATGCTGAACTATAGCATGTCTGGACCCAGACTGACACAGGACTCAGCATGCACTTGGCTGGCCAATGGGAACAACATTCACTGTCATAAGATCACATCGTCTGAGTTCCCAGGACCTTGAATGCTTTATGGAGATGAGAACAACAAATCCACAAGTCTGGAAACAAGTCTCCTTTGTCCCTAGTCAGCAGCATAGAAATCTCTCTGTCCTTAGTGTCTGAGAGCCATCGCCAGGACCAACACCAGGAGAGAGTTACTAGCTAGCAGGCAACTGTAACATTTACATTAACACCTATACTCCAGGTGATGTGTGAAGCAGTTCATGTTATATCAGCTCATTTGTTTCCTTTATCTTTGTCGCTATGGTGGTGTCAGCCCCTCTCTTTTAGAAATGAGAAAACTGAGGCTCTCAGTTCTAAACTGTCACATGGTTATGTCTGTCTGACCTTCAGGACATCACCCTGAGGATCTTAGTGATTCTGGGTCACAACTCCAGTCTTTGTGGACTGTCCTGAAGCACGGTCAGAATTCTGACAGCTCTGACATCAGACTTTTCCTAACTTCCTTGAGAAATTGTTGTCGATTACAGATGAAGCTTCAGACATCATTTACTTTGGAACGTCCAAGAAACGGTTGTCAACCTTGAAGTTCATCGGGCAATATGGCAACGGGCTTAAGAGGTGAGAATTCTTTTTCCTTACGTTATACATTATTTGCGGATACTGAAAACAATACGCAAACAGTTTTTTTTTTTTTAACAACCTGGCACCTAAAACTCAGTGGCTGAGTTTTAGGGACCATCAAAACTCACTTTGGAATCTTTATTCCCATAACTGATGCAGCTCTTTACAACATTAAAAAGCTTTTCAGGTAGAACAAGCCGAGTCTTTCACAGGCATCCAGAAGCGGTCCAGTGTCACTGGGTCTTCACATCTGCTTGCTTCTCAAAGCATATTTGTGCATCCGTGTGGTATCTCCAGATTTCTTTAGTTTGCTTCAATGTAAGTGACACGTGTGTGGTTCCATCCAGGGCCCAATAATTGCTCTTTTGTGCCTTGGCTGGAACTTCTCTCAGGCAGCTGTATCCCAAGCAAAAGTGACAGGCTGGATCTGCTAAAGTTCGTCTGTTCTCCTCTGAGAAGTAAAGGGAAATTTGTGCACTCCTGGGATGAGTCAAGCAGCTGGGTTATGGAAAAGAACAACCTGTTACAGTCAACAAAATCATGCCCCTCGCTTCTTCTCTATTAGTGTCTGTATGTAAACCGCTGTGCTCCCCATTTTTAATATAGCGGCTCCATGAGAATTGGCAAAGACTGTATTCTTTTCACAAAGAAGGAAGAGACCATGACCTGTCTGTTCTTCTCTCAGACTTTCTGTGAAAAAGAAGGTCTCACTGAGGTAAGAGATGGGGCTTTCTTTCTATTTCCATGGCAACAGTGCAGTTTTCATTTACCCTCTCAGGAGGTGAAGGAGGCTGTAACTCCTTGCAGATTATAACTTAGAAATTTGGGCATATGTTTGAGGAATGGACAGAAGGTGTCTGTGTACACTGGGGTCACCAGAGGCCTTTCTGGAGAACTTAATTTTGTTCTCCTTGTGCCTGAATTTCCCAGAATAAGAAGCTGTCTCTGGCACAGTAATATTTCTTGGAGAAGCCTCCAGAGACCTTTCTGCCGTTTTGTGACACACACAGTTTATCAGTTTTTAAATAAATAAACCGTTGGGTTCCAAGACTTAGAACACATCTATAAAGAAACTGAATGCAAAATAGACTTAAATTGCCAATTCTAGTGACCACATTTTCAACTCTTAGCTGATCTTCAGACAGTGTGTTAATTTATACTGTTTGCATTCTGTTATGAATGTCAATTGTAATCCAACATGCCATATGCATATTACAAATACTATCTGCTTGGCAATGGTTAGATTCTGTGGATGGAAAAAAAAAAAACACAGCTAAAGACTCTGTCGCTAATAAACTGTTTTCAGCCCCATCACAAGATAAGTCAGACAGACAGAAATTGGTTAAATAACAAAACTGGAGGGTTGTGGGCAAAAACTTGCTGCTCAATGATCATGTGTGGCTGTTCTTCCCAAAATGTCAAGAAGCACCAGTGTAGAGGGAGAGATTAGAGAGCCTTGGGTGGCCAGTGAGGGCTTTATGGAGTCAGTATGACTTGTATCTGAGCAGGCTGCTCTGTGAAGATGGGTGTGGGGTTTTTGAACAGTGTGGCAGTTCGAGCCTGCTGCAGGGGTTGGATCTAGACCAGAGCAATAGCCCAATAGCCTTTCACACACACACACACACACACACACACACACACACCTGTGTTCAGGCTGTGAAGAGTGATATCATGTCACCTTAGAGTACATCACCAGTGATTCCATGCTTGTTTTTCTCTTATGCACCTTTTGTGTTATCTAGAATGAACAATTACTTGGCGTTGTGTGTGCTTACTGTGGTCACTGGTAATACGCTTAGTTTTCCATGTTTATATCCATTGGTTCACCCTAGCCTCGTACTGCAGTCAGATCCACCTTTCCCAGTAAACTCTGCTAGTGAGCCCTCCCCTTCCTGTTGCTCATGTCTCTGCCTCCCAAGGAGTTGGCATTCAGCTGCCTTCATCCTGTTTGTCAACCTCTCCCAACCTCTCTGCCTCTCTTATTCTAAATCTCGTGTGTGTGTGTGTGTGTGTGTGTGTGTGTGTGTTGTTCCATTTTGGTGTAACACACTGTATACTTGATTCCTGAGCCAGAGAGCAAGTCAGACTCTATGCACAAACATCTTCTTAACCTACCTTTACCTCAGCTTAATTAAAAAAAAATTACTTTGACAAGTCCTATTAAGTTGCCAAGGTTGGCCTTGAACTTGTGACCCCTCTTCCCCTACCTTCTGAGTAGAGGGTTTACAGGCATGTACCATCAAGGCCATTTTACACTCAAGGTTTTAACAATTTTCTCTTGAGATTTTTGTCTTCTTAAACAAACAAAAACAACCCTGAGTAAGCACACACACACACACACACACACACACACACACACACACACACACACACACAGAAACACACATGTCTGTCTCCTTCTAAATCTAGGCTTCAGGAGGAAGATTACTTTTAACTTAGTGTTTTGTAATTTGGAAGAAGAATGGAATAAATTGGAATAAAACAAAGGAATGTTAGTATATGTATATTTCATAATATGTTGTGTTTTTAAAAACTAGGTTGTAGTTCCAATACCTTCATGGCTAACGAGAACAAGAGAGAGTATCACAGATGACCCGCAGAAGTTCTTCACAGAATTGTCCATCATTTACAAATACTCCCCATTTAAGACCGAAGCTGAGTTGATGCAGCAGTTTGATATGATCTCCGGAAGATGTGGTAAGGTTATCAAAAGCAACATTTTTGACCGAAGCATTTCTTTTCATACTTTTCAGCATCAATGATCTCAGGTACAGTATCGCATGAGGGCAGCCATTCATTTTATCCATATGAGTGTTATCTTGAAAGAATCCAGATATGATTTATTGTAAATTCTTGACACACAGAGAAAGGTTCAGGCTTGAGCTTCTGAATGAGCAGAGGGTGACAAAGGCTGTGCCCACAGGGATCCTCGGTCCTGACCTTCATAGTAGAGTTAGCTGTCCGTTGCTTCATCTGAGTTCATGTGACGCTATTTTGCTAATAGAGTTAGCAATAATGAGAGAATGTGAGAGTGCATTCCCATCTTGAGGAGGGGGAGTAAGCAAGCCTTCATCTGCACTCTTCTCCCTGGCTGAGAGCTTTCCTTCATTTCCTTCATTTCCTCTCTTGATGTCTAGACTGCACTAGTTACTGGAAATTTCTTTGTATCGGTCTTTCTCTAGACATTCCCTATTTTCACTTCTGGAAACATTAAAAAGAAGTCTACTTTAGAGGAAGCCACATGTGCCCTTGCCTGCTCTAAGCAATGTTTTGGCTAATATAATATTTGTAGAAAGATTTTGATGAATTTATTTCCAATCTGGTCTGTTTTATCACTAAGATACCTTCTATAACCCATGGCACCATTTTTTTTCCCCAGAAGTATTCTACTTCTTTCCTTCTGTCATTGAGAAAAAATGGTGGTGATTAAATTAGTATTTACATATTAGCATAGATATTATAATTTTACTGTTTTAGGTTAGACTGTGCAGTAATGGTTTTCATGGTATCTTCAGATGTGTCCGCACGTTTTCTTCTCATCCATCCCCTCTCGTGGGCTCGTCTGTGCTCCAGCTGCTCCCTTTCAATCCCTGAGTTAGTCCCACATCTGCTTCCTATCATTACACTCCACTCCACTCCACTCTCTGCCTTCTCCCTCCCTTAATAGCTCTTCCTCCCCTGTCATAATTTTCTTTTTCATCTTACCCCTTCACATACATAAATAATTGTATATACACACACACACGAATACGTAGTGTTAAGCTTAGGACCTTCAGCTAAGGGAAAACAAGGACTTTATATCTTAACGATCATTTAGTCTCTCATAGTACTTCTAATTGTGAAGCACTCACATAAATATTAGTAAAGTGGTTTTTATTTTTGCTTATTTTATTATGCTTATGAGTTCCATTGGATAGATTAGGAAAATGAGGGTTTTGTTAGTCTTATATGTATATATATGGTTTTACAGTCATTTTACTCCTCCATTACTATCTCTTGTCCTCTTCTTACTGCTGTTCAATCCCTTCTTCTCAACTAGTCTCTGCCTACTTTTATGTCTTTGCTTGTGAGTGGAGCTTTTAAGGTCACACCACTGTTCAGTGGTTGATCTAGGATTTAGAAACAGGCATTTTGACTATAAACTTCTCATTCTTCTCTATGCTGTTCTCCCCACCAAGAGAAGTATAATTCATTTCCCTTTTTAATTTCTTTGAAACTCACATTTATGCTCATATTATAAACAGTTTTGTGAACAGTTTGGTCATTTTGTGTTAAGATGCCTTGGAGCAGGAGTCACAAGACATAGCCATAGGCCAAGTTTGGCACTTTGTGTTTATTTATTTATCCTTTATTTTCTTTAAAAAAAAAACAAACCCAAAATATAAGAATATAAGGTAAAAAACCATTGTATTGAAGTTAAACAAGACAATCCATCAAAAAACAAAAGAGCCCCAAGAAGAGGGACAAGAATTAGAAAGCCACTTGTTTACACATTCAGAAGTCCCATAAAAGTACTAAACAGACAATCCATCAAAAAACAAAAGAGCCCCAAGAAGAGGGACAAGAATTAGAAAGCCACTTGTTTACACATTCAGAAGTCCCATAAAAGTACTAAACAGAAAGCTATAGTATATATGATGTGGAGTAGCTGGTGCAGACCCATATAGATCCTGTACATCCTGCCTCAGTCTCTGTGAGTTCATATGAGCTTGGCTCAGTTGTTTTAAAGGGCTTTGTTCTCCTGGTGTCCTCCGTCTCCCCAGCTCCTTCTGCCTCCTTTTCTGTGGTGTTCCCTGAGCTACAAGGGGAAGCCTTTGATAGAGACATCTCCTTTACAGTTATGCGTTTCAAGGCCTTTCTCTGTGTGTAATGTCTTACTGTGGGTCTCTGCATTTGTTCCCATCTGCAGGAAGAAGCCCTCTGATGATGGATGAATTAGGTACCAATCCATGAATATAGCAGGATATCATCATTCCTTTTTTATTTTATTTTTTTAGATCAGTATTATTTGGTTTTACCTTAGGTCCCTGGGCTATCTGGTCTCTGCTTCTTGGTCACAAAAGCAGTGCCAGGTATGAATTTAATATCATAGAGTGGGCTATAGTCAAATCAGATATCGGTTGGTTACTCCACAGGTTTGTGCTACCCTTATTTTTCAGTCAGAACAGATTGTAGAGCATAAATTTTATGGTTGGGCTGGTGGGGTTTTTTTGGTTTTTTTTTTTTCTACTTTTCTCTTTTAGTAGTCCACAGAGTACCTTTTTTGTGTCATAGACACCAGAACATTGGGGTGAAGGTTCTATGTAGGTGCCAACTCAACCTCTCCATGTTCAGTGAGTTGTGTGGGTGTTGTCTTCAGCAGGGGGGCCTTGCTGTCAGTTTATAGAAAACAACTTACTGTCTTGGCAACAGCCTGGCTTGTATGGGGATTTCTGTGTGATCACTTTGCCCACCAACCCCACTGGATAAATCCCAGTCCCACTCCTGGAAACTTTATTTGGTGACAAGAGATGGCCAGTAGGGGTTCTGTCTCCTTCATTATTTGGAGTCTTTTTTTTTTTTTTTTTTTGAGACAGGGTTTCTCTGCAAAGCCCCAGCTGTCCTGGAACTCACTTTGTAGACCAGGCTGGCCTCGAACTCAGAAATCCGCCTGTCTCTGCCTCCCGAGTGCTGGGATTAAAGGCGTGTGCCACCATGCCCAGCTCTATTTGGAGTCTTCATTAGTATCACCTCTTATATTATGGGAAGTTTCTACTTCAATGTTTCCATTTTACCCTTCAAATGTTCCTCAAATGCTCCTCAGTTCAAGCTGTGTCTGTCCTCATTCCCTCCCTCAATCCCATCTCTTCTCTTCTCCCTATTCCTATCCTCACTGTAGCCTTCTGTTCTTGTCTCCCTGCCTTTAATCCATCCATAAAGTCTATTCTATTTTCTTCTTCCAGGGAGATCCATGCATCCCCCTTAGTCCTTTCCTCTATGCCTAAGATTTTTGGGTATATGGATTGTAGCATGATTTTCATTTATTTAGTCTAATATACAGAAATAAGTGAATAATACCATATTTAGGTTTCTGAGTCTGGGTTACCTCACTTAGAATGATTTAATTTTACTTATCCATTTGCCTGCAAATTTCATAATATCATTTTTTAAAATATTACTTATTTATTTTTATTTATAAGAGTACACTGTAGCAGTCTTCAGACACACACCAGAAGAGTATGCATGGGATCCCATTACAGATGGTTGTGAGCCACCATGTGGTTGCTGGGAATTGAATTCAGGACCTCTGGAAGAACAGTCAGTGCTCTTAACTCCTGAGTCATCTCTCTAGCCCCCCATGATGCCATTTTTTAAAAAGAGATGAGTAATATACATTTTGTAAACATGCCATATTTTCTTTATGCATTCTTCTGTTGAGAGACATCTAGGTTGTTTCTCGTTTCTGGCTATTATGAAAAGAACAGGAGTGAACATGGTTGAACAAGTATCATTGTGGTAGGATGAGGTGGCCTTTGTTATATGACCAGGAGTGATGTAGTTGGATCTTGAGGTAGATGGATTCTCATCTCTCTGAGGAGCCACCACACTGATTTCCTTAGTGGCTGTACAAATTTTCACTCCCACCAACATGAAAAGAGTGGTTCCTACGCTCCACATCATCACCAGCACAAGCTGTCACTTGTATTATTGATCTTAGCTGTTCTGGCAAGTTTAAGATGGCATCTCAAAGTACTTTTGATTTTCATTTCCCTGGTGTCTAAGCTAGTTGTATAGTTCTTAGAGAGTTTCTCAGCCATTTGAATTTTCTCTTTTGAGATTTCTCTGTTTAGATATGTAACCCATTTTTAAATTGAGTTATTTGGTTTCGTGATATCAAGTTTTTTTGAGTTCTTCACATATTTTGTATATTAGCACTCTATTATATACAGATTTTGTAAAAACCTCTTCCCATACTTTAGGTTGTTGCTTTGTTCAAATGCTGGTATCCTTTGCCACGCAAAAGCTTTCCAGTTCCATGAGGTCCCATTGATTAACTGTTGATCTTAGTGTCTGTTTTAACAATCTTCTCCTCAGGAAGTTGTCTCCTGTACCAGTGAGCTCAAGACTGTCTCTTACTTTCTCTTCTATCAGGTTTAGTGTACCTGGTTATATGTTCAGCTTTTTGACCCATTTGTAGTAGAGTTTCACATGGGGAGATAAATATGGATGTATTTGCATTCTTCTATGTGTCACCATCCAGTTTGACCAGCATCATTTGTGGAAGGTGCTGTCATTTTTCCAGAGTATATTTCTGGATTTTTTTTTTTTTTTTGTCAAAAACTAAGTGTCCATAAATGTGTGGGCTGATTCTGGGTCTTCAGTTTGATTTCTTTGATTAACATCTGTTTTTATACCAGTACCATGCTGGGTTCTTTTGTTTTGTTTTTGTTTTTGTTTTTTTACTGTAGCTTTGTAGTATAACTTGAGATCAGGAATGGTGAGACTTCTCAGGGTTTTTTTTATTGTTCAAGATTATTTTAACTATCTGGATTTTAGCTATCATGGGTTTTTATTTTTTTCTTATGAAGCTGAGAATTGTCCTTTGCAGATTTGTGAAGAATTGTCTTGGAATTTTGATGGGGACTGCACTGAATTTGTAGATTACATTTGACTATGTTTTTACTGTAATAATTCTACCAATTAATAACATAGAAGCTCTTTCCATCTTCTAATAGCTTCTTCAATTTCTCTCTTTAAAGACTTGAAGCTTTTATCATACATGTCTTTAACATGCTTAGATAGAATCACTCCAAGATATTTTATGTTGTTTAAGGCTATTACCAAAAATGTTGTTTCCTTGATTTCTTTCTCAGTCTCTTTGTCATTTGTATTTAGGAGAACTACTGATTTTTGTGTGTTAATCTTGTTTTCAGTCACTTTGCTGAAGGTGTTTACCTGTGGTAGGAGCTCCTTAGTAGAATTTTTAGGGTCACTTATATACATATTATCTGCAAAAAATGATGCTTTGACTTCTTCCTTTGTAATTTGTATCCCCTTGACCTCCTTCAGTTTTCTTATTGCTCTAGCTAAGACTTAAAGTGCTATATTGAATAAGTATGGAGAGAGTAGACAACCTTGTCTTGTTCCTGATTTTAGAAGCATTGCTTTGAGTTTCTCTTCACTTAAGTTGATATTGACAGGGCTTGCTGTAAACTCCTTTTTTAAATGTTGAGATATGTCTCATGTATCCCTGTGTTTTCATGGTTGTAGTTAACTTCCTTTGGTTGGAGTTTTTCTTCTAGCACCTTCTGTAGGGCTGGATTTGTAGATAAATATTGCTTATATTTTGTTTTATAATGAAGTTTGTTTTCATTTATAGTGATTGAGAATTTTGTTGGGTGTAATAGTCTAGGCTGGAATCTGTGGTCTCTTAGAGTCTACAGCACAGCTATTCAGAACTTTCTGGCTTTTAAACGCTCCATCGAGAAGCCAGGTATAATTCTGATAGGTCTGCCTTTATATGTTACTTGGTCTTTTTCCTTTGCAGCTTTTCATATTCTTTCTTTGCTTTGTATATTCAGCATTTTGATTATTATATGCCAAGCAAACTTTCTTTTCTGGTTCAGTCTACTTGGTGTTCTGTATGTTTCTTGTAATTTTATTTTTCTTCAACTTCAGAAATTTTTCTTCTTCCTCTATTCTGATTATTTTTAGCTTTGCTCTTTTCATAGTGTCACAGATTGGATTCTTTTGGAGTGTGTGTGTGAGGAAAATTTTAGGCTTAACATTTTCTTTGACCAATGTATCCATTTTTTTCTCTCATATATTTTAATTCCTGAGATTGTTCCTTCCATCTCCTGTAATCTGTTGATGATGCTTGCCTCTGTAGTTCTATTTAAATTCCCAAGATTTTCACTTCCAAAATTTCCCCAGTTTATATTTTCTTCATTGATTCTACTTCCATCTTAAGATCTTGAACAATTTTATTCACTTCCTAGCACTATCTGTGTTCTCCTGGGTTTCTTTAGGGCTTTATGAATTTTCTTTTTAAGGACTTCTATCATTCTCACACAGGCTGTTTATAGATTTTTTTATTGGACTTCTGCTATTTTGGAATATTCAGTGCCTGCTGTGGTAGGGTAGCTGGGTTCCAGTGGAGACATATATTCCTGGATGTTATTGACTGTATTTTATGCTGACATCTAGGCATCTAGGGTTGGGGTGATTATAAGTCTGGGTAATGATATCTGGTTTTGTCTCTATTGGGTATGTGTTTTGTTCCTTGGTTCATGCTTTCTTCCTAGATGTGGTGGCTATATGCTACTTGGAAAGAAATTTTCCATGGACCTGTTTTCCCAGACTGTTCAGCTGGTGTATGCCCAATGATTGCTTGCTGGTGTTAGAGGCTGGAATGATGGGATGCATTTTGGGTAGTGAAAGCTGGGGGAGAAGATATTTGTGATTTGTTGGGTTAGGGGGTTAGAGAGAAAAGGGAAACTGGAGCAAGTGTGGATTTGCCATCAGCCTACTTGTTGCACTGGCATGGGTGGTCTTTGGATTAGTTAGTATTGGCTTCCTGCTTGGGTTGGGGTCTGAGACAAAGCAGAATCAGGTAGGGATGTTACAAGGGGAAGATCTGTGTTGGTGTCTACAGGAGATGAGAGTAGGGCAACAGGGAAGGCTTCCATGGGTGTTCTGATGCAGAGCTGTGGTTGAGGCTGGGGGATTAGATCTCAGAGAATGGAGGGAGAAGAGAATATCTGCAGGTAGCCTACCTGGTTTTCTTGGCACTCTGTACTTATAAATCACATTTTATTGGAACATAACTGCATTCATTCCTCTGTCTTTTCTCTATCTGGTTTCATGGTACAGCAGTGACCAAGTTGAGTTTGAGTAACTATGACAGCGACAATATAGACTACAAGCCCTAAAATATATACTGATTAACTTATACAGAATAGTTTGTCGGTGCCAGCTCTAGAATCAAAAATCAACACTCAGTACACGGTTTTAAACTAATTTTTCTCATAATTTTTTCTCACTACATTGGTTTCAGTTTCACCAATGAGAGCTTCACCTACAATACAAACTTGGCTCATGCTCCTAAAAATTGTCCTAATGCAAATTATGCAAAGTGGGCCAATGTTTGAAAGACTTACAGTGTATTTAATAGTACTTAGAGCAGTGTATTATGGAAGTACAGCAGTCTCAGACAGATAGTATAATTGCCCAGAAAGCATGGTTTGTATTTTATCCAAATGTGTTTGGCTGAACCAAAAAAGAAATGTGATCTAGAGTATCAATCTTAAACTTGTGTGTCACAACCTCTTTGGGGGGCTGAATGACCCTTTCACAGAGGTCACATACCAGACATCCTGCATAGCAGATATTTACATTACAATTCAGAAAAATAGCGGAATTATAGTTGTAAAGTAACAATAAAAATAAACTTCTGGGGCTGGAGAGATGGCTCAGCAGTGGAGAGCACCGACTGCTCTTCCGAAGGTCCTGAGTTCAAATCCCAGCAACCACATGGTGGCTCACAGCCATCTGTAATGAGATCAAATGCCTTCTTCTGGGGTATCTGAAAACAGCTACAATGTACTTACATATAATAGATAAATAAATCTTTAAAAAAAAAAAACTTCTGCCACTATAGCTGGAGGATCTGCATTAAAGGGTCACAGCACTAGGGTGGTTGAGAACCACCACTCTAGCTAGAGTCAGCTGAAGTGATTAGAAATGTCTAGAAGTGTCTTGAAGAACTGACAAGTGAATATTTCCTTTTTCCTTTTTTCTCCTTTTACAGGAACTTTGCTGATTATTTATAACTTGAAGCTGCTGCTTAGCGGAGAACCAGAGTTGGATGTTACAACTGACAAAGAAGATATACTGATGGCCGCAGCTCCAGAGGAGTGAGTACTAGTGTATGGAAGAGCATCCTTCTCCCATGGCACTGGGCTGGAGCTGGGAGCACTGCATTCCAGCTGCAGACATGAGGCCCCTAATGGTACCACTGTGGCAGTTCATTTTATATCAAGTAGAGAAGGAAATTAGGCCAGACAGGTGATCACCCCAAAACATGCTCTGACCTCCAATGACCTGGTCAGATTCTTAAATAGGCCTCACCAAGACTTCATATTCACACTGTGGATATCAAGGCTGGAGAATAATACATTCCAGATGTTTCTCAGATGACAAGATGCCAGAACAATTGGAGATCATTGGGTAATACGACTTAGGAAGTCCCTTAAAAGTGTACTCCTATTTCACATATATTAAAACAAACAACATCAGAGTTCAGTGTTATCACAAATCAGCAAAAGTGGGTAGATGTGAGTTGGGTCTGTAGATAGAGTAGGGAGCAAAGAAGAATATGTCGGAAAGTGAGAAGAATATGGAGAGAAATCAACCATGGGGTTTGTCTGTTCAGGTGTCTTTGTGTGAACTTGTTTCTGTAATAAGCAAATGAATTAGGATCATCATTCTCATCTACTATGGACCCAAGGTAAACAGAACGAGACGGAATAGAGAGAAGGTACACGTGGAATCTCTAAGAAAGTGAGGTTGCTGTAAAGTAACTTACCAAGGCTTTCAGTAACAAACCAAAGGGTATGAGACTTCTCAGTGTCAGACTAAAGGACTAAAAGGGACTTCAAAGGCAACTTAAAGCGCTGGACTCTGTGACTAGGAGGGCTGCTGCTCCTCCAGAGGAACTGAGTCTTATTCCCAGCAGCCAAGTTGGGCAGCTCACAACTGTCTATATTCCTGACTCCAGAGCATCAAATGCTTTCTTATGACTTCTACACAGTCTCTCTCTCTCTCTCTCTCTCTCTCTCTCTCTCTCTCTCTCTCTCTCTCACACACACACACACACACACACACACAGTCATACACAGAGTCACATGTATAGCACATAAATAAAAATTAAGTCCTTTAAAAAACAAAGTAATTTACTATAATTCAATTTGTTTTATGTATTGTTAGCTAGTCTAATCTTAAATTTCATACTAGCTGTGTATGTTAAGTCAAAAGAAACACATGAAAATGATTTTAGTATTGTTTTATTTAATCTGATATATCTAAAATAATTCAATTTCAGCCTCAATATGAAAAATACCAAAAATGTGTTTCTTCTTCCCTATCCCCCACTCCTCATCTTTGACTCTAGAGTATGTTTTAGACATACAGCCCACAGGAATTCGGAGTGGTGCCCAGTAGCCACAGTAGCCAATAGCTACTGTACTCAACAGAATTGTTTTAGCCTGAGATGTCATTATTCTTGTAGACATACCAGCTTAGCAGAGAGCATTGTTTCCTTTACCTTTGAGGTGAAACTTAGACAGTCTCTTTTAGCTTATTGTTTGAAATATATGCTTGTGTGGATTATCTTTTGTAATTTTTCCTCGGTTTTATAACATGTGGAATTCTGAATAAACAGAAATAGGGAGGATTTTGTTCATTTAGAAAAAACAAAACAAAACAAAACAAATGCATCCAGCTTAATTGCTACAGTGCTGGGATTTCCAGCATTAATATGCCAATATCAGGATGGAGGCCAGAGTTGTTACCGGCACCTCCATTACACTCTCCACGCTTCCCACTGCCCCTGCCCTTCTGTTTAACAGTTGGTTCCAGAACCGATATTTCATGCTATTTAAAAGCTTCGAATACACATTTTCAAGTCGTTATCTGTCAGAGTGCCTTGGCATTTCAACATTAATGTCAGAAAACAGTACATTATTAGAGGAATAATTTGTCAACCTAAGTTGAAGGAGAAAGTTCTTGCTGCTGTTTCCAGGTTGTGTAATGATGCCTGAAGTTTCTCAAGACATTTATGCAGTCAATACAAAATAAAATGAATCAGACCAAAGACATCTTATAGTTTTGAGTAGGGAAATTGACAGTTTATTTACTCATTAATTAATTAATTCATTCATTCACTTTATATCCTGATTGCTGCCTTCTGTCCTGGTCCCTCCCTCACACGAGCTCCTCCCCCAATCTCCCTCCCCTTCTCCTCTGAGAGGGTGGTGACCTTTCCTGGTTATCCCCCCATCTTGGCAATTCAAGTCTCTGCAGGGCTAGGTATACACTATGAGGCCAAACAAGGCAGTCCAGTTAAGGGAGCCTATTCCACAGATAGGCAACAGCTTTAGAGATAGCCCCTGCTCCAGTTGTTGGGGGACTCACATAAAGATAGAGCTGCACATTTGCTACATATGTGCAGAGGTTCTCGGTCCAGCACATGTATGTTCTTTGATTGGTTCAGTCTCTGAGAGACTCAAGGGTCCATGTTAGATGACTCTGTTGGTCTTCCTGTGGAGTTCCTATCCCCTTCAGGGCCCTCAGTTCTTCCATCTCTTCCTAAAGATTCCCCAAGCTCCACCCAATATTTGGCTGTGGGTCTCTGCATCTGTTTTAGTCAGCTGCTGATGGAACGAACCTGTGAGAGGAAGTTATGTGAGGTTCCTGTCTGCAAGCATAATAGAGTATCATACATACTGTCATGAAATGGTGCTTGCCCATGAGATGGAGCTTAAGTTGGGCTGGTTACTGGTTGGCCATTCCCTCAGTTTCTGCTCCATCCCTTTCCTTGTACTTCTGTTGACAGGATAAATTTTGGGTTGAAAGTTTTGTGGATAGGTTGGTGTCCCTATCACTCCAAATGGAGTTCCTACCTGGCTACAGGAGGTGGCCTCTTCAGGGTCCATATTCCCTGTGCTGTGAGTCTCAGCTAAGGTCACTCCCATTGATTCCTGGGAGTCCTCCAGATGCCCCCTCTGTCAGCTGCAGATTTCCATTCATTCTCCTGGCCCTCTGGCCCTCTCTCCTGTCTCTTCCTACACCTGATCCTGAAGCTCCCCGATTCCCCTCCCCATCCCCTCTCCCACCCAGTTCTCCCCCTCCATCTGTCTCCTATGATGATTTTAATTACCTTTCTAAGTAAGATTCAAGCATCTTTGCTTGAGCCTTCCTTCTTGTTTAGCTTCTGTGTGTATCCTGTACTTTATGGCTAGTATCCACTTATCTAATAAATAAATAAAAGAAATGTATCTGGGTTTGAATTTAAGTAGGTACAGTAAAATGGCTCATCAATGTAGAATACATCAAATAAAACTCAAAATTCTCCCCATCCACCTCCCAAGTGCTATGATTGTAAGACTGTGCCATTAGGCCTGTGTTTTCCATTTTTATACATTATAAAATTGGTGGTGAAACAATGTTCTTAAATTTTTATATTGGATATTTTCTTTATTTACATTTCAAATGTTATCTCCTTTCCCGGTCCCCCATCCCTGAAACCCCCTATCCTATCCTCCCTCCCCCTGCTTCTATGAGGGTGTTCTCCACCCACCCACTCACCCCCACCTCCCCGCCCTCAGTTCCCCTACACTGGGGCATCTATTGAGCCTTCAAAAGACCAAAGACCTCTCCTTCCATTGATGCCTGACAAGGCCATCATCTGCTACAGATGCAGTTGGAGCCATGTGTACTCCTTTGTTAATGGCTTAGTCCCTGGGATCTCTTGGGCAACTTGTTGTTTGATGTTGATGTTTTCCTGTGGGGTTGCAATCCCCTTCAATTCCTTCAGTCCTTTCTCTAATTCCTCTATTGGGGACCCCACACTCAATGCAATGGTTGGCTGTGAGCATCTGTCTCTGTATTTGTCAGGCTCTGTCAGGGCCTCTCAGGAGACAGCCATATCAGTCTCCTTTCAGCATGCACTTCTTTACACCCACAATAGTGTCTGGGTTTGGTAACTGTATGTGAGATGAATCCCCAGGTGGGACAGTCTCTAGGTGGCCTTTCCTTCAGTCTCTGCTCTACACTTTATCTCCATATTTGCTCCTGTGAGTATTTTGTTCTCCTCCTAAGAAAGACCAAAGATTCTTCCTTCTTTTTGAGCTTCATGTGGTCTATGAATTGTATCTTGGGTATTTGGAGCTTTTGGACTAATATCCACATATCAGTGAGTGTAAACCATGTGTATTCTCTTGTGGTTGGGTTACTTCACTTAGGATTATATTTTCTAGTTCTATCTATTTACCTAAAAATTTAATGAATCCCCGTCTCTTTTTGTTGTTGTTGTTGTTGTTGTTGTTGTTTGTTTGTTTGTTTGTGTCTTACTGATTTTTTTATTTAAAGTATTTTTTATTAGATATTTTCTTCATTTACATTTCAAATGCTATCCTGAAAGTCCCCTATACCCCCCATCCTGCTCCCCAACCCACCTACTCCCACTTCCTGGCCCTGGCATTCCCCTGTACTGGGACATACAATCTTTGCAAGACCACAGGCCTCTCCTCCCAATGATGCCCAACTAGGCCCTCTTCTGCTACATATGCAGCTAGAGACACAAGCTCTAGGGGTCCTGGTTAGTTCATATTGTTGTTCCTCCTATAGGGTTGCAGACCCCTTTAGCTCCTTGGGTACTTTCTCTAGCTCTTCCATTGAGGGCCCTGTGTTCCATCCAATAGATGACTGTGAGCATCCACTTCTGTATTTGCCAGGCACTAGAATAGCCTCACAAGAGGCAGATATATCAGGGTCCTATCAGCAAAATCTTGCTGGCATATGCAATAGTGTATGGTTTGGTGGCTGTTTATGGGATGGATTCCCAGGTGGGGCAGTCTCTGGATGGTCCTTCCTTCTGTCTCAGCTCCAAACTTTGTCTCTGTAACTCCCTCCATGGGTATTTTGTTCCCCATTCTAAGGAGGAACGAAGTATCCACCTTCCTGGGTTTTTTTGTTGTTGTTGTTGTTAGAGGTGGAATTATGTTTTTGTGGCTATCTTCTTCTGGGTTTTTTGAAAGATTACTTCCTTGCTTTTTCTAAGGTGGCGTTTCCCTTCTTGTGTTGGAATTTTCCATCTATTGTCCTTTGTAGGGCTGGATTTGTTGAAAGATATTGTGTGGATTTGATTTTGTCATGGAATACTTTGGTTTCTTCATCTATGTTAACTGAGAGTTTTGCTGGTATAGTAGCCCGGGCTGGCATCTGTGTTCTCTTAGAGTCTGTATGACAACTCTCCAGGATCTTCTAGCTTTCACAGTCTCTGGTGAGAAGTCTGGTATAGTTCTGATAGGTCTGCATTTATATGTTACTTGACCTTTTTTTTCTTAGTGTTTGTAAATTGTTTTTTTGTTTTGTGCATTTGGTGTTTTGACTATTATGCGATGGGAGGAATTTCTTTTCTAGTCCAACCTATTTGGCATTATGTAGGTTTCTTGTATGTTTATGGGTATGTCTTTCTTTGGGTTAGGGAAGTTTTCTTCTATAATTTTCTTGAAAATATTTATTTGCCCTTTAAATTGTGAATTTTCATTCTCTTCTATACCTATTATTCTTAGGTTTTGTCTTCTCATTGTGTCCTGGATTTCCTGGATATTTTGGATTAAGACTTTTTTGCATTTTGCATTTTTTGACTGTTTGTCAATGTTTTCTATGGTATCTTCTGCCCCTGAGATTCTCTCTTCTATCTCTTGTATTCTGTTGGTGATGCTCTCATCTATGACTCCCAATCTCTTTCCTCGATTTTCTATCTCCAGGGTTATCTCTCTTTGTGATTTCTTTATTGTTTCTATTTACGTTTTTAGATCCTGAATGGTTTTTGTCTAATTCTGTCACTTATTTTGTTGAGTTTTCCTGTAATTCTTTAAGAGATATCTGTGTTTCCTCTTTAAGGGCTTCTACCTGTTTGCCTGTGTTCTCCTGTATTAAGGGAGTTATTTATGTCCTTCTTAAAATCCTCTATTATCATCATGAGATGTGATTTTAAATCAGACTCTTGTTTCTCTGGTGTGTTGTTGTTTCCAAGGATCACTGTGGTGGGAGAACTGGGTTCTGATGATGTCATATAACCTTGATTTCTGTTGCTTATGTTCTTGTCCTTTCCTCTTGTTATCCGGTTATCTCAGGTCTTACGGTCTCTAACTATGGCCTTTCCGTCCTGCAAGCCTGTGTGTCAGTACTCCTAGGAGATCAAATTTCTCCGGGAGGAATTTAGGTATGGAGAGCTGAGCACATGATCAGCTCTGGGCACAGATGGAAACTGGAAGGATATATTAAGCTTTTTATAATCATCATTTCCTCTTTCACCTTAGGTAGCTTTAAGCCTTTTCTCTGGACCTTTTATAATTCCCACTACATATTATCACTTGTGTTTCAAATCCTTGTCTTATTTTTAATACTCAGTTACTTCATAGTGGTTTCACTCTCTAGAAAGATTCTCATGCATGAATAATGTTCTGGTGCACACCCAGTCATGTCCAGCTTCATTTTTGCAACAAGACTTCCATTGTCACCTGGGTCTCTCTCCATCAACCCTTGGTCCTCTAAACCTGTTCCTGATACCTAAATACCTAGCAGACCAAACCTTTAATTAAAAAAAAAAAAAAGTCTCCTTTGGCATTCCATTGTACTCCAACAGAATGCTTGATTGTTCTACAGTTATATTGGGTGAGTAATTTGGATGCCCAGATCCTTCAGGCCAGTCTCAAGCCCTTGGCTCTCAGGCCACACTAATAGTATCCTGGGTTTCAGCTGGAGACTATGTGTATGTTTACTCTGACAACTTGATTTTATGTCTTTATTTAAACAAAAAAAGATTCCTTTACCTAATAGCCTGGGCTGCCAGTAGAGAAGACATTAGGGTTAATTGGATGTCTAGGAGCTGTTGGCTGCCTAATGCCATATAATTTATTCTATGTTAGTGATAGACAGGATCAGTAAGTGGGGCCACCAGATCATTAAATTCAGATCTCTATGAATAAGTTGAAGCAATGCAAGTTTATGTGTACATAGGAGGTTATGGAGAGCTCTTGTTCTGGTGACCAGTTGTCTAAGGTTCAAAACACAGCATCTAGCTTATGTGAATGTTGTTCGGCTAAATGAGATGCAGCACTTGATGTGTAGAAGATCTCAGTGGGGTTTGCTCCTACTCGTGTGTTCCACTTCTCCCCACAGCTCTTCTTTCTGGCATTTGTTACAATGTCATTAGTTTGTACAATAGGAAACTAAGCTAGTGCCTGGTACATGTGGAGCAACAAATGGATTAGATTCAAGTGACTAATGGGAATGCTATTGTCTGCATGACTCTCTAAGCATATGGAAGGAAGGCATTGGGAAGCCTTAGTCATAGCTTCTACTGCCCTCCATCCCTGAAGATCACTGGAGAGCCATATGATGTGAGAAGGATTTTGTTACAATTGGAGTCTCTTCCATTTTACTATAGACGTCTGATCACCTCGAAGGCATCTTTTTCTAATGTTTTGGGCTTTGTTTGGGCTGTTTGTTTGTTTGTTTGTTTTGATCACATGATTCATTGCAGCTTCTCTGTTTTACACTAGGATTTCTTGTGCTCATATTACCTTCAAGGAGATAGCATATTGTAAACATTATAAATTACATGTCCTGAATATGTAGAACACTGGATGAAAGCACTGACCCCAGGAGAAGAAAATAGAGCTTGTGGAATCGACTGTCCTTATAAAGCCCTGCTTTATCTTTAGAACTCATCAGGGCTGAGGCTCTTCAACGCCACCTCCACCAGCTTCCAGAATGATTCTAATGCACAGAAATAGTGAGGATTTTGTCCGATGTCACGTTTTGAAGTTAGGTGCCACATTGCCAGCAGTTTTTAAATGGGCAATTGTTGGGCAGTCTTCCATAATGACCCTTGTTTATATCTTAATACCAGCTGGCGGGAACACATCACTGCAACAGCTCCAGATTGTTCTTACATGCTGCTGACATCCTGTGGTAGTTGCAGAAGAAGCATTCTCATTACCCCATGTCGCTTAGGAATTTTATTTGAAGTTACCTCTTGCGGTTGACAATTCTCTTAGGTATAATCTACAACCTAACATTCAGTAAGTCTGTTCAAAGTTCAGAATTTACACTAGTTGAAAAATCTTCATGGAGCCTTTTGTGTGCATAATATAGACTTCGTTAATGTCACATATGGGAACACAATTTTGGTTGTCATATATAACTATTTTATATATAACATATAACACCTCTGAGGCACTATAAAAGGACTTAGTTAATTTTGTACCTGGAATTCAGAGCCCAAAACCCAGCCATAGACTATATAAGGTACCTTAGCCTGTTTTTCTGTTGCTATACTAGAATACATAAGGATGGGTTATTTATTGAGACTAGGATTACTTAACTCATGATTTGGAAGCTGAGAAATCTAAGACCATGGGCTTATATCTGATAAAGGTCTTCTTTCTGTTGGGATCTTTCTACTGTCCCCCAAACCATCAGATGACACCCCAATCAGACAGAGCTGAGAGGACCACACAGTGAGAGTGACAGAAACAAAAGTACTTTTATAACAGACCTGCACAGGAGATAACCACTAACCTATTAAGCCATTAATGTATGAATATATGAATGGATTTAATGACTTCGTTTTCTCTTATAGTTCCCATGGGGTTGCACTTTTTAATGTCACCAGTGGACTTGAAGTTTTAACATGGAATTTTGTGAGACATTCATACTATAGCACAAGAATAGCTCAGTTGATGGCTTGGATGGGAGTCTGTTGTCTGGGTTCCTTGGTAGTTATACATAGGAGTTAGCTTTCTCAGATAGTGTTCTATTCCCAAACACCTATGAGTATGTTCTCCTTTCTTGTGATTTTCTTCCTACATATCTCCTGCTAGCTATATCTACCAAGCTGTGACTTCCAAACTTCATAGAGGGAAGGAATCTGAGGAATTCATGCTCCTAAACTCCAATCTCCAGGGATCTGAATCCGGAGATAAAAGCAAGACCTGGCTGTAGTGGCTTGCTCTCACATTCCTGTCCTTCCCTGTTCTATTATCATTTATTATTATTATTATTATTATTATTATTATTATTATTATTATTATTAATTATTGTGTGATCACTATGTCAGTCCACATGCATCTAAGGTGTACATGGAACAGCTCCAGGAATAGAAGAATGTGAACAAGTCAGGTAAAGAAAACTGCACAGATGGCACAGCAGACCGAGGAAGCCAAATTGCAGGCAGACTTCTAAGAATTCTCAAGTCTAAGCAGAGAAAAGGACACTGATTCTAATCTGCTTCTCCTCCACCATATTCCCCAGACTCTGCAAGCAGCAGGTTTAGCCTTAAAGTAGCCTTGGTTTTTTTTTTTTAATTTCTCCTTCTTGTCACGTGCCTCTGCGTGGGGAGGGCTGGGGATGGGGAGAGTGGCTTGCTTCAGTTTCTTATCGGAGCTAATTAAATAGAAAGTGAAAAAGGAAACCGCATAGTGATAAAGATATGGACTCCCCTGGCAGAGGCAGAAAGGATGTTTGTGCAGAAATGAGACAAGAAAAGCCCTTGAAGAATTTATGCAAAGAGGGTCCTTACAGATGGAGAGTTGCAGACAGTCCTTTGTCTTCTAAAGATATCCTGACTACAGGGTGCTTCTTTGTCAGCCCCTCAAGTGCACAGCTTTATTTACAATTGGATAGCATCAACACTGAAGATGACCTTCCATGAAAAGACCTCATCACAGGAGGAATGCACTGCTGCTCATTCTAAACTAAGCAAGAGAAGCCCTGAATGATCCTTCATTCACACAAGAACCAGTTGTTTAATGGATGAGGTCACTAACTGCATGGTATTTACAACCTGATGGGGAGAAAAATACAGAGGTATAGACAGTCTCTGGGACAGAGATAAAGAAGGAGGGACTCACACAGGCTCTAGCACTCTGGAGGTGAGGGGAAGTACTTCAACAGAAGTGAGATTTCAAGGGTACATCCAGAGAGGTCTAAAAGAACAAGCCAAGAGTGAACAAGAGTGACGCCCCGTGGCCTGGAGATGAGATGGTGTGAGCGACCAAGAGTGACGCCCCGTGGCCTGGAGATGAGATGGTGTGTGCCATATTTGAGCACTGAGAGTAGTTGGCTTATCCAAGCTGGAAAGGGTTGAGGCTACAGCATTAATTTATCCAGAACAGTAAGACCCTTTGCATTCTGTATTTAGCCCTGTTTGTTTTATACCTCAGACTTCAGAAATTAGAACTAGTTCTGTAATGTTGGTCACAAACAGGAACTTGAGAAAAGACAGGAGTAGTGAAGAGGTAAGCCTGCGTCAATCCTCAGAAGAGCTGACTTACCACCTTGACCAATGGCTGGCTTCTGGTAGTTCCCAACACTGATAGAAAATTTTCATTTAACTGAAAACTTTCGTCACTACATCTAGATTATGCAAAGAGCAGGACTGCACTGGTCAGTTTTAATTGCCAACTTGTCACACACTACAAACACCCAGGAAATGAATTTTAATTAGAAATTATTTCTGGCTGGCCTGTGTACATGGTATGGCATATGTACATGTGGAGGACTGTCTTGACTGTTAGTTGATAGAAGAAAGCTGAGCTCATTGTGGGCAGCACTATCCCCTAGGCAGAGAGTCCTGAAGTATACGAGAGAGGAAAAAGCTAGATGAGAGGAAGTAGGCAGAGATTCCCGTGTTATATTCTCACTCAGATCTTGACAGTGGATGTGAAGCTTTAAGTCCCTGCCATGACTTCTTGGAAGCAATAAACTGACCTGAAATTATAAGCCAAACACTCCTATCTTTGCTAAGTTGCTTTTTGTAGTGATGTTTTTCACAGTTACAGAAATGAAACTGGGATAATGACTTACAATAAAAGTCCTGTTTTCCTCCTGGCCCTCTGGAACTTGGACACACAATAGGTAGCAGGTGCTGATGCTGCTAGAGTCCCACAAACCCCGATCTTGTATACTGAGTCTTTCAGCAATTGCCCTCGGATGGGACACAGTGAGTATATTGCTGTGCTTTCATAGCTGAGGATGGCAGTGCTGTGTGGACCTTCATGAAGGGGAAATGTTATACTTTGGACATTGTCTCACCAAAGGCTCATGTACTGAATCCCTGGTTTCCAGCATAAGGCAGTATTACTGGAAGTTGTGGAAGCTTAGGAAGGGAAGCAGAGCTGGAGGAAGTAGGTCATTGTAATGGGACTCTCGGAGGTGTGTTAGCAAGACCCTGCCCTACTGGGCTCTCTGCTGCCTGATCAAACATGTAGTGAAAAGACACACACTCTTGCCGCCATGATGTTCTTTCTAAGTGTACGGGGCCAAGTGATCATAGAGTGAAGTCTCTGGAATTAGGAACCCAAATAAATCCTTCCTCCTCTAAGTTATTTCCATCAGCTATTCCTTTTTAGCAATAAAAAAAAGGATACAAATGAAAAAAAAAAAAGTAAGAAGCTGGCAAATTGGCTCCCCGACTCCCCCACTTTCCTCTGCACCTATATGTATCCTCATTACAGACCTGTGATGGATCTTAGTCATAAGTCTTTCCAGAGAAGAGGGTGTGATGGTTTGTATATGTTTGGCCCAGGGAATGGCAGTATTTGGAGGTGTTGCCTTGTTGGAGTAGGTGTGGCCTTGTTGGAGTAGGTGTGTCACTGTAGGTATGGGCTTTAATACTCTAGTTCTAGCAGCCTGGAAGCCAGTATTCTGCTAACAACCTTCAGATGAAGATGTAGAACTCTCAGCACCTCCTGCACCATGCTTGCCTGGATGGATGCTGCTGTCCTCCTGCATTGATAATAGACTGAACCTCTGAACCGATAAGCCAGCCCCAATTAAGTGTCCTTACAAGAGTTGCCTTGGTCATGGTGCCTCTTCACAGGAGTAAAACCATAACTAAAAGAGAGGGTTTGATGACCTCCGACAAACATGCTCTGTATGTTTACCTACAAATATTTTTTTGAACTAATAAATTTAGCGTCAACGGGTAGAAGTATTATCTAGATGCAGTAACATATCCGTAATCCCAGTAATGAGGAAGCTGAGGCAAGAGGATTCCAGGACCATAGTTATCCTGAGGAGTGGCATGGTGGTACACAACATTTAATCCCAGTGCTCCTGAACCAGAGGCAGAAAGATCTCTGTGAGATGGAGGCCAGCCTGGTATATACATAGTAAGTGCCAGGACTACACAGATTTTCTCCAAAAAGTTACCCTGGGCCTCCAAACAAACAGAAATACTACTGTCATTATGCATATTGTGTGTGTGTGTGTGTGTGTGTGTGTGTGTGTGTGTGTGTATCAGAACTTGTTAATCACTTTGAGTTCTCACCATACTTCTCCACTTCATAAACTCTGCTGTAAATTATGCCGTTGTTTTACTATACTGGGAATTGAACCAAGGGCTTTGTGCATGCTTGGCAAGCACTCGACCACTGATTGAAATCCCCAATCTCTCAGAATTACTCTTGACTTTAACCTTGAAATATCAACAATGTGTCTATTCTGATAAGTGTACAGATAAGGAGTTAGCAGCTCCAGGGCGATTTCCAATCACAGGATGAGAAAGGATTTCAACAATGGCAGGATTCCTTGGGATGTTTATAAGTATCACAAGAACTATTGTTTTCCTTTCCTTGACTAAGTGAAGAGATACTTAATTGTTTAACCCCTGGGGTACTAAATGAAACTGCGGCATCACAGTGCAATACCATAATGCAGATAGTGTCTCTTGTTACATTAAAAGTATATTAGTAATGACACATGTGCATGAACATGCTGTAATAAAGAAACCCATTATTTCATATGCCAACTTAAAAATAAATTAAAAAGTGCATTGATATTTATGGCATAACAGCCACATCCTAGGCACTTTGACATAATTTATGTCAGAAAATTGGAACAATTGAAAGGAATTCCTGATCTTTGATCAAGCTTCAGATGGTATCCAAAGGAAATTATATCTTACCAGAAAACCCTGGATTACTTAGGGGTTCACCTTCAGTTTCCAGAGTCCCTTAGAGTTCTGCCCTTGGACTGAGTGCCTGTTGGGCATATTCCTCAGACAGAACCCAGAGCTTCACCTCATCATCTCTGTCTCCTTCTGAGCCAGAGAGAGATGGCTTCCTGCTTTCTCTTTAATCTCAGAGCCTTTTCTGCATCTTAGAAGCAAAGAATGCCACCTTTTAAGCCTGGCTTGGTTTGCTTTTGCCCAGCACTTCTTGTCTATTTGGAGAATATTTACAGCTCACAAGTGGATTCTAATATTTAAGGTCTGCTAAGAGGCACAGTGTTCCTTCCAGCATCCTCCCAGGAGCATGCAGCTTACCACAGCCTGCTGACACTAATTTTACTGCTGTTTGTCTTCTCTTCCGTTCTGTTTTCTTCCTTCTTTGTCTTCACTCATCCATCCTGTCAGAGTGTCCTCTCAGCTGACCATAAGAACTTATTCTAATACCTGATTACATATGGAGTTAAGGGTTATATGTCCCCTTCAATGTTCTGAAAGCAAATGAGACTTTTCTCCAATTTTATTTCTCTGTTCAAAACTGATTAGTAGAAATTCCTTTTGTTCACGTGGGCTCACAATCTCTTAGCTGTGTTTGAACAGGAAGACTACATTGTTTATTTGTTTGATTTTTTTTGGTTCTGCATCACTTACTGGGCCAGCTAACGTAAAGTACATTTCCTGTGACTGATGTATCTTCTTAGAATTGGTTAGCTGCCAACAAATTTTCATTCTGACCAAAGCAAATGTTATCTGTGTTTGCCTTCTGTTCAGAGACTTAATGCCATGAGTGTGGTAAGATTTGCTTGGGCTTGTAGCATCGTTAATTCTGGGAAAAGGCTTCTAAGAGCATACAGGAATTTGAAAGAGACTGAGCCCATGGCCCATATGTCTGCATATGTGGTGCCCAGTTGGTAGAGCTGTTTGGAAAGGAGAAGGAGGTGTGTCTTTATTGGAGGAGGAGTATCAAGGTGTGTCCTTATTGGAAGAGGAGTGGTGTGGGTGTGGTCTTTGAAGTTTCAAAAGCCCAGGCCATTCCCACTTAGCACTCTCTCTGCTTTCTGTTTGTGGTTTGATATGGAAGGTCTTAGCTGCTGCACCAGCCAACATGTCTGCTGCTTGCTGCCCTGCTGCCCTGGCTTGATGAACTCTCGCCCTGTGTAACTGATTGCTTACTTTAGTTGCCTTGATCATGGTGTTTTATCACAGCAACAGAAAAATAACTAAGACAAAATGCACTAGTAGAACATTTCATTTTTTTTAATCTTCCCAAAGAGAATGGTACCCTGCACACTGTGACCTTTTGAATTCTCTATTTCAGAATTCCAGAGAGACGGTCATTCAGAGCCTACACAGCTGTTCTATATTTTGAACCCCGGATGAAAATATTTATTCAGGCCAAAAGAGTTCAAACAAAGCACCTGTGTTATTCCCTCTACAAACCCAGGTAACATGTTTCCTTTAGTTCCTTGTTTTTTTTTTTTTTTTTTTTTTCCCTCTTCGGTCTTTCAACTGAGGGTTTCTCTGTACAGCCTGGCTGTTCTAGAACTCACTTTGTAGACCAGGCTGGCCTCGAACTCAGAAATCCTCCTGCCTCTGCCTCCCGTGCTGGGATTAAAGGTGTGCGCCACCATGCCCGGCACTTTTTTTTTTTTAACATATAACATTGATAGAACTCCTGAGGTTGTCAAGAGGAAGGCATTGACTGATGTTAAGAGTTTCACGTTGCTTTTGGGAAAGACTGAACACTACAGGGAACATGCAAAGTTTGTATAAGACTCTTAGTAGGAATTGGCTGTTCGCTTTCATGCTTTGGTTGTGATTCTTTCCAAGAAGAGAACACAACTGGAGGTGTTTTTTAGTTTATATAGTATGTTAGAACTATTAAGCTCCATACAGTCTTGTTATATAGTAATGTTCTTCAGGATGAGATTATAAGAAAGTGATTCCATAGGATTTTTACCACTTAATAGTGGCATAAGTGTCTTAGTGTTGTAAGTACACTGTGGCTGATGACCCAATGAGAAAGACTATAATATACTATCCCTATCATTAAGCAATTCGTGGCTTACAGTTATGCATGGTATGCATATAGAATGAGCAGATGTATAAAATACCTGATCCACTTATATTTTATTACATATATGTTTAGTTTCTTTTAAAAGTTATTTTTATTTTATTATTGTATATCTATGGATATTTTGTCTGCATGCATGTCTATTTACCACTTGTATGCAGCATTCACTGACATTAGGATTGGGTATTGGATCCCTGGAACTGGGGTTAAAGACAGTTCTGATCTGTGGTGCTAGAAATTGAAACTGAGACCTCTGGAAGAGCAGCAATTGCTCTTACCTGTTGAGCCATTTCCCCAGCCCCTTATTTTATACATATATTTCATGTAAAATTTAAGCTTGAATTTTCATAATATAGAATCAGTCTTGCCCAAATGCTTATGAAGTTCCAATGGTCTTTTCTTATTTTTACTGTTTTTTTTTTTCTGGGTAGTCATTGATTTGTACAAGATATTAATTAGCACACTCCATGAGTCAGACTGTACAGGTACGGAGACTAGAAGAATAAATGAGTCTCACTTAAGGAATTTACTATCCACTAGGAGAAACTGGTTTAAGGAGATCTGAGTAGGTACCTTTTACTTATATTATTTTGTACAGTGGCTCTGTGGTTTTGTTTTGCTTTAAACCATCATGATGTTAGAGATCTGCATAAAAACTCAAATCTTCAGGCTCCATTTTTCCCCCTCAGTCCATGTTTGGTGTTCCTTTCTGTATATCAGGTTATTTTTTGGTAAAACATCTTTGTTATCATGTTGCTATGGTGTCATGAAATCTCAACTGCTGGCCTGGTGCTTGAAAAATTCCTCAAAGAGATATAAAACTAAAAGTACAGATCACCTTAATTCTGTGACTTCACCAAACAACAGTGGATTTCTCAACAGCTCCAATTTTAATTTCTGTTCATACTGAAGATCATCTTTGAAAGTAAAGTGTTCATAGGCTGAGATCATGTCAGGCTGTTCATTCCCTAATAAATATCAAACAGTGTTTCCTCTCCATCAGTCTCATTCTTATGGGAGGTACCAAGGATCTTCTGGATCAAGTTATTCCTGTCTTTGTGAGTTTGGTTAAGAAAAATGTTCAAGCCACTGGAAAATTTATTCCTTTCCATTTTCTGAAGAAATTTTAATAAGCTGAGTTTTATAAGATGAAACTCCTTGTTGAGCACTTGCTGTTTTCATCCTAGTATGTTTGCCTTCAGGGTCTGAAGTGACATTCTTAGCTCTGTACTGCCAGAAGTAGGTGATATGTCAATGTGTGTATGTGTGTGTGTCGGTGTCACTAGCTTCCTTCCTACATCATGCCCTCTCCAGTATTTTCAGTAGTAACTTGGATAAAAAAGCCAAATGAAAGTATTTTTTCAATTCATATTTGATCCTGACATAGTACCCGAAACAAGGTGTGAAAAGAGTTGAATTCATTAAACAAATATGATATGGACAAGTGACAGATTGGACTTTAGATTTTATAGAATAATTTATTTATTTTTATCTTATATAATTGGTGTTTTGCCTGCGTGTATATCTGTGAGAGGGAGTCCAGAATCAGACCTTTTGAAGGGATATATGCTACTGAGATATCAATTTCATAGGAAATAACTAACTGCCAAGAGACCATTGACAGACCAAAGGATTGTCCCATGGAGGAAAGAACACTCTGTATGAAACATGGAAGGCTGCCATGTGGTTGATAGAATTCTGGGAGGCAGACCTTGGATGGCTGCACAGAAGACAGAGTTAGCTCTGCATGCCATAGTTAGGCTGCTTTCACAATGAAGAGATGCATAGCTGATTTTTCCCCATTTCTGCTTTATACAACGATATTCAGAGAACCAAGTTGAGGAAGCCCTTACAGCTGCTTTGTCTTCAGGTCGCCTTTGAGGTGTGGGCAGAAATAGGTCAATGTTAGAAAATCCCTAGCCACTAAGAGGGGAGGCCTGATGCAGGCAGGGACTGAGAAACAAAGAGCTAGATCTTTTTCTTCAATATTTTATTAGCAGGGTGTGTGTGTGTGTGTGTGTGTGTGTGTGTGTGTGTGTTGGGGGCATGTAGAGGAATTTTAATCCAGCAACATGGCTGCTTTGATCACATCTTAAAGACCTTCTAGGTCTAGGTCTAGACCTTTAGAATGCAGACATATCCTTAGTACACACCTTTAATCCCAAACAATTGAGGGACAGACAAAGTGACAAATCAGAGAAAGATTTGACATCATGAGTCAGAGAAAGGATCTGCCCAACTCTCAAGAAAAAAGCTATTTAAGGGCAGCTCGGGGAGAGAAATTTCAGTTTGTCAGTGAGTTGAGTTTATTTTAACCAGTCAGTACAGGAGGCAGTGCAGTGGGGATGAGTTCTGTTCAGTTCGTGTAGCTGAGGCAGTTGAAGTCAGAGAATGAGACGGAGCCAGATGATTAGAACAAATTGTCAGAGTTAGTCTGAGGCCAAACAGAGCAATTCAGTGAGAAGCCTAGAGAAGGCAGATTGAATCTCTTGGCTTGGAGAAGATTTGGGCCAAAAGAGCTGAGGTAAATCAGCCAGCCAGAGCTCAGAAAGAACTAGAAAGTGTGAGCTTATTCAGCAGTAAGCCTCTGAGATGACATTTACATCAGGTGAATAAAAGTTATATTTACCAGGGGGAGGCACATAAAAAAGTATCAGGGTGGTGCTGGCTTCCATTTCTGGAATGGAGATTTGAACAATTTTTTTAGTTATGGGGATGCACAGATTTACTACATTAAACTTTTAGAAATGCTTGCACAAAGTTTGTTTAAATTGTCACAAGAATTCTGAAGTTGCAGTTGTAACTGGGATGCAGGTTATCTGGGGTCAGGTTATATCACTCAATTGACAGTTTATTATTTTAAATTAAGCACTAATGCAGAGTTGCCACCTAGAGGTGCCACCTTTACTTCCTACAAAAATACTTGAATAGCTTAATTCACATTCTTTGAAAAATGACTTCATTGTTTAAACAATATCACCTTAATTTCATTTTGATTAAAAAATATGATTTGACCTAAAATGAATGATTCGAACTAGATAAAGTATATGATTAGAACCTGATTTTTAAAAAGCAAATGATAATTTCAGTATATGGTCACTGATAATTGTATGCCTTCAAGGCTTAGCTTTGCTGTTCTCTGAGTATAGTTGAGACTAATTTGGACTATACCACGGTTATGATTCGAATGAGCAATCTTCAGTGTAAAAGAAAATCAAGAGAACAAACTTATTATAACTTCACCTGAAATTTTAGCAGTGTTTCTTCTCTGTAGTCAATCTTCCCTCAAATTGACATTGAACTTAATGACAGTAACTACAAAGCTAGGCCTAATAATAAAATGTCCATTAAACCATTGTAGTGCAAGAATACAGGATACCATTTGGTTTTGCTATTGTCCTGTATTTGGTTTTTGTTTTGTTTGTTTGTTTGTTTGGTTGGTTGGTTGTTTTTGTGCTCTAGAGAGATCCCAGATCTTTGGATATTCTAAGTGGACATCCTTTCCCTGAGTCCACCACACAGCCAGTCTGTCTTAGTTAGGATTCCTGTTGCAATGATAAAATACTATGACCAAAAGCAAATTTGGGAGGATTGGGATTCTTTTTTTTTTTTTTTTTTTTTTTTCATTCATATGTCCAGGTAGCTATACACCACTGAGGGAAACAGGACAGGAATCTGGAGGCAGGAACTGATGCAGAAGCCAGGAAGGAGTACTGCTTACCGGCTTGTTCTTCATGGCTTACTCAGCTTAATTTTGTACAGCACCCAGGATTACCAGCCCAGGGGTGACACCACCCACCATGGGCTGGGCCTTCCCACATCAGCCACTAATTAAGAAAATGCCTATAGGCCAGTCTGCAGCCCAATCTTCTGAAGATATTTTGTCAATAATGTTCCCCCCTCTCAGATGACTACCTTGTGTCAAAGGGACAAAAAACAAAAACAACCAACCAAACATTTAGTTACTTTACAAATATTTGTTTTTTCATGTTTTTTTTTTGGGGGGGGGTGGATTTCGAGACAGCATTTTTCTGTATAGCCCTGGCTGTCCTGGAACTCACTTTGTAGACCAGGCTGGCCTCGAACTCAGAAATCTGCCTGCCTCTGCCTCCTGAGTGCTGGGATTAAAGGCGTGCACCACCATATTATTGACCCATCAAGTTTTACAGGCTTTTCATATTATGACAAGAAAAGTAATTCATTCTCAATCCACAATGTATTTCTTCTCTAAAACACACATAGAGGAATTAGACAATAATATACTGAGAACCAACATTGTTTTAAGATCTTTAATGTGTTAAAAAGTTTACTTCCTGTAACAACCCTGTGAGATTAGTTACACTGTTGTCACCCAACTACAAATGATGAAACAGAATTTCTGCAAATGTGATTGGCTCAACCTTGTATTACTATAGAGGGTACATATTAGCCTGAACCCAGGCAGAAAGACTCTGTGAAGTCCAATATGTGTTCATTTGTTCATGAAGCTGTTTTGACTTGTGTAATCTGTTTTGCATCTTAATGGATAATGGAAAAGAGTCATCAATAAACTAAACAGACTCCAGCTACCATCCATTTGATTAGTGTGTGACCTGTTTATATCAGCAGTCAGTGAAAATTTTACATCATTGCTTCCATTCTTTAAAGTTACCATATTAGGCTGGAGAGATGGCTCAATGGGTAAGAGCTCTTGCTGCTATTCCAAAGAACTTGAATTCAGCTCCTACCACCCATATTTGGAGGCTCACAACTGCCTGCTAACTCCAAGTTCCGGGGATCTGACACTCTCTTTTGGCCTCTTCAGGTACCTCAAAAGTATGACATATACATAGACACATACATGTTGCGGTAAATCTCCTCCCTACCTTCTGCTCCACCTTCCCTTTTACCTGCCCCAATCATCAGCTCTCCTTTATTTTACAAATTAAGGTGGGAAGCAGGTTTAAAGGAAATCACCTGAGTGCTGACTCATTCCTTGTTTGCAGCAACTCACTGGAGAACAGAATTAATATCAAATATAATTAGTCCCAGGGCTATCCATAACACATACACATAAATAAAAAAAAACAAATAAATCTTTAAAAAACTTTTTAAATGTCAGAAAAATATAAAAGCATTTCTAGATCAGGCCACTATTTAAAGGCTGTTGCTAATGGGCTGCCAGGCTTTTTCTGAATGTGTATGTAGGAAGCATGTTAGTAAGGACATAGACACACTTGCCTATTTCCTGTAGTTTAAAAACCATCAAAAAATGATGAATCAGGTATGAGGCTGTCTCAGAAGTCAGTGGCTCAATTTGGTCCATGGGCTGTAGTTTGCCTTCCCTTGTGTAAACTTATTCAATGCACAGATTTATACACTGCTTTTTATGCATCTTAGGAAAGCTTGACTTTCAGCAAATGATCTCTGTACTTGGGTATGTTTAATTACTAGTGATTTTACTAGTCAGGATTCTCTAGAAAAACAACTTGTGACATAGGGACTGTGATGTGGGGATTCATCACATGATTGTGGAGTTAAGTACCTCCTACCAACTGCAGAATGCAAACTGGCAGCCCACCAACACTAGTAATATAGTTCAGCTTGAAACCAACTGCCTGATAACCAGGGTAGTAGATGGTACATCTTTTATTCTGAGTCCAGTGGCTCAAGGACCTGGGCAGAGAATGAGTAGGTAACTTACATCACATGCAAGCCCAGAATCTGACATTCTGATGTTTCAAGACAAGAGAATTGAGTGCCTCAGCTCAAGCAGAGCTTGGATTAGCCTGTCTTTGTATTATGCTTCTGCTCCTCTTGAGGAGGTAGGCTAAGTCCAGACACACTGATGAGAGAGGGTTGTCTTTTCTTGTCTGAATCTTCAAATGATCATCTCCTCCAGGAACACCTTGACAGACATACTTGGAAGTAACATTTTACCAGCTCTCTGGTCATAACTCAGTTATGTTGACACATAGAATTAGCTGTCCTGTGCCTTTCTAAATGAGATTTTTGTGACTGTTGGGCTCCTGAGTCAATAGGACTGTAAGACAAAAGCACAGAGTGAGGGATGTTGTGCTCTGGGCTTTCTCAAGCCTAACATTCTAGAATGTTCCTTTCCATGATGATTTAAGATAAAATTTAAGAGCCAGGATACAGGCCTATAGCTTGTAACTATATCAGGGTGACCTATTCCACTAAACTTTTTCTCGTAGAATTTTTTTAGTTGGCATATATTATTCATAATGATATGGGTTTTATTATAACATGTCTATTGTACGTGAACATGTATTTCAACTGTGTTCTCCTCCATTAATCTCTTCTGTCTTCCAAAGCAGCCCATCTTTCTACCACTCTGAATGCATGATTGTGTGTACCTGTGTATGTGCCTCTGTGTGTGTGTGTGTGTGTGTGTGTGTGTGTGTATTTGTTTACAGGACCCTGGGTGGGAACTTGTTTATACCAAATGATGGGAAAGTCTTTCTTGTTCTGTTTTGCTACTGCTGTGGTAAACACCATGAGCATAAGCACCTTGGGGCAGAAAGGGTTTATTTCATTTTATACTTCTAGTTTGCATGAAGGGAAGTCAGTACAGGAACTCCAAGCAGAAACCTGGAGGCAGGAACTGAAGTAGGGGAAAGGGAAGAAGGTTGTTTATTGGCTTGCTCAGCCTGCTTTTTGCAATAACCAGGACCACCTGCTCAGGGGTGGTACCACCGCCACTGCTCTCGGCCCTCCCACATCAATCACTAAATATATGCACAGACATGACCATAGGCTAATGTGAAGGAGGCATTCTTCTCAATTGAATTTCCCTCTTTCCAGATGACCACTGCTTGTGTCCAGTTGACAGCTAACCAGCTCACTCCTCTATCAGCTGTTATCTGTGTATACATTCTCTTGACAGGATGCTGATGGGTCTGATCTTGCACAGATCTAAGCACTTAACCACAGCTTCTGTGCATTGTAGAATGCAACTTCCCTGTCATGCCCAGAAGTTAGCGTGCACACTTTTAAAAAAAATTTCTTTTAATGATTTGTTTATTTATTTTATATGAGTACACTGTAGCTATCTTGACACACACCAGAAGAGGGCATCAGACCTCATTACAGATGGTTGTGAGCCACCATGTGGTTGCTGGGAATTGAACTCAGGACCTCTGAAAGAGCAGTCAGTGCTCTTAACCACTGAGCCATCACTCCAGACCTGTGTGCACACTTTTTTCCTCCTTCTGCTCTTATACTCTTTCTGATTCTTTTTTCTGCAGTGGTCTCCAAGTCTTGGAGTTAGTGTTATAGTTGGGTCACTTATGTCTTGTCATTCAAAGTTATTTCTTCTCTGTTCTTTGACAAGTTACAAGTTTCTGCAGTCTCTGCTGACCACTGCAGAAAAGCTGCTCTGGCCAAAGCAGACAGCAGTATGATTCTGTGAGCATCAACATAGCTATTTTAGAAGGCAGTTTGACAGGCACATCATGTTCATGTAGCAAAATAACAGCATGAGCTTCCTCACTAGGGGCTACGACTGGACCTCAAGCTGTATGCTATTGGCAAGTTTTACAGTACCAGATGTGAGTCCCCTTCCAAGGAGCAGCGTCAAGTCCAATAAGAAAGCAGTTAGTTACCCCCATAACAGGCTTGCCACTGTAGCACAAGTGGGCGCATCTTCTCTGGCCTGAGTCCACAGCTATGTGCGTATTGATGATAATTCTTCCCAGAAGTCTGCTCGGCACCTTCCAGCCTAGGGAAGGCTAGCCAGCAGAGAGGAAGCTTCCAGCACAGTTCCAGCTTGCTTTCTCAATGTCCTGTGACTAAAACATGTGGCATCTTTCGGGGCTTAACCACTTGTTCTTGTGGGAAGGCAACAGCAGGAGCAATTGTCTATATTCTTTTGAGAGCTTTTAGAGCCTCTTGATCAAAAGCCCTTGGAAAGATGCACCTCTGTCTTACCCCTGATTTGTTTCCCTTGAGTTCATGGATATATATATATATATATATATATATATATATATATATATATATATATACACACACACACACACACACACACACACACACACATTTTTTCCCCTTGGTTATTCTAGAAACTGTTTGCTGTCACTAAAACAATGGACCTTAAAAATAGAATATTTCATCAAGACAGCAGAAAGTGGGGCTTTTAGTAGGTCAAAATTACTTTTTATGTGTTTTTCTGAGCATTTCAGGCAGAGATAATTGCTTGGGGACTGGGAGAAGCCATTTATACAGTGTCAATGATGAGCTGATTGAGAGAGCTATGTATATTAACCGGAAACTTTGACAATGGAGGACTTTTCGTGATCTTGTATTCCCGTTTTGAGAGTTCTCCTGTTTTGCACGTGTAAGTGAACACTTGTGTGGGAAGAGATTTTAATCTCACTCTGTACTCATGATTTCCTGACTGTAAATTTTCCTCAAGGAAAATTGCCATGTATTAAGAGGCAAGTGATGTTTTCATAGGTATGGAGTCTGCTAATGCACCAGGTAGATGGAACTTACTCAATAAATCTTTCTTTCTTAACAATTGCATATTTCTGGAGTACATAGTCTTACTGAAGAGTATTCTCTTATTAATGCTCTTTAAAATGATAATCTGACTTGATGATGTTCTTTTCTTCTTCCCAGAAAATACCAATATACTACATCTTCTTTCAAAGGGAAGTTTAAAATTGAAGTTCAAAAGGCAGAAGCAGCAGTAAAGATGGGTATGTGAGTTTCTATGGCCAAATCATTATGGTATGCTAATCAAACACTTATTCTCAGGAAAACACTGCTCTAGGCATAGGGGGTACTCTCACTGTCAGGCAAGTGCAGCTCCAGTCTCTAGAACTGTTTATCTCTGGTTTAATTGTGATATAATTTAGTAGCTTTTTCACATTTATCCTCCCCCACAACTTCATCACCCTCTTCCACCTTGTGTGTGTGTGTGTGTGTGTGTGTGTGTGTGTGTGTGTGTGTGTGTGTTTTGGTCAATGACCAACCTTCAGGAGTCAGTTCTTTGCTCTTGTGATGTAGGTTCTGGGGCTCTAACTCAGGTAATCTAGAATGGAGGCATGCACATAACTGCTAGTGTGATAAACCATCTCACAGACCTATAGTTTAGTTTCTTAAGTGTGATCTCTGTGCTAGACAGAGTTAATATTGTCAAGATAAAGCACAGAAAGCAACTTGGGGAGTAAAGAGTTTACCTTATTCACTTTCTATATAACAGTTCATCATTGAAGGCAGTGAGGGCAGGAGCTCAAGCAGGGCAGAAACCTGGGGGCAGAAGCTGATGCGGAATCCTTGGAGGGGTGGTATTAATTGGCTTGCTCCTTATGGCTTACTCAGCCTGCTTTCTTATAGAACCCAGGATGACCAGCCCAGGGTGGTACCATCCCTCTCACAGCAACCACAAATTTATAAAATGCCCTCCAGGCTTTCCTGTAACCTAATTTTCTGGAGGCATTTTCTCAGTTGAGCTTTCTCCCTCTTGGATAACTGTAGCTTGTGCTAAGTTGACATAAAGCTAGCCAGAAAAATCCCGAACATATTAGGAATGAACGGGTATGATGGAAACCCTGGATGCCATGATGCTATGGTAGCTCATGTTAATGATGAACATTGCCTGTATTTGAACTTGGAAGGTTAGCCAGCAAGCTTTCTGGATCTGCGTGTCTCTACCCCACAGTGCATGCATACACATATGTAGCCTTGCCCCACTTTTTATGTTGGTGACTAGAATTCAAACTCAGCTCCTCATGTGGGTACTCTTATCCACAGCAACAACTTCCACCTGCCTCAGATAGAAGAGTTAAAATGAGTGATCTCTGTGAGGGACTGAGGGTGTTCAGCTGTAGTCTCTTGTGCCATTCTCAGTGATCACAAATACAAGTGTAGAAAGCATGTGCTTAGAAATGGCTTGGAAGAGTCTCTCCGTGACATACATAACTGTTGTGTTTTTGCTCCCAGCTGAACTCCTGTTAAAAGAGGTGCAAGCCAAAGTAAACCAGCCAGACAGAATTGCTTTGTCTTCTACCAAGGTATGAGGTGCAAAACATCATCTTCAATGGCAAGCAATGCCCCTTACTTCCCGCCCGCCCCTCCCGTGCACAGTAGTCTCTGATCATGTAGTTTCCAGACTCCTAAATCCAGACAAGCTCAAAAGCTATAGGTGGGGTTTTAGCACAGGTAAACAGACAGTGTGAGTGCAGAGAAAAGACAGGAAGCCCAGTGAGAAGGGGAAAGGCTGAGGTGGAACAAAGATGAACAGCATCTGGGATGAATTTGCAGCAGGGTGAAAGAGCTTTACAGCCAATTTAAAAAAAAAAAAGAAAGAAAGAAAAGGAAGAACTACAAGAAAAAGAGAAAATAATGAAAAGATAGCAGAAAAATATCTAGCCTATGAAGCATCCTCAAAAATATCTATTCAAATTATAGCTCTCCATGGATCCAGATAAATGGGGAAAGCAAGAAGAAGGCTAAAAAGCAATCCTTCTTCCAGCGCTAGGAATCATAGACCATAATTATGAATATTAATCACAACACTTCCAGCTTACAAAGCTCTTTTCTTGTGAGCTGTTTCTCCCAGTTCATAAACAATCTCTGTAATCCTTGTAATATGCCCACGAGTAAGGCACGTTTATAAAGAACTATAATTATTAATTATAGCATACTGCAGCTAACCGAAAAAGAATCTAGCTGCAAGATATGCACTGTAAGTCTGCGCTTACCAAAACCATGGCCTAACACTTCCTCTGTGGTGATTCATTAAGCACTGCCTCATCAACTTGCTTGTGTGCCAAGAGCTGAACAGGAAGGAGGAGAGAAATTCCTTCTCTATTACCTCTGCTACAGGTTAAATAAGCGAGCCTTGGCAGTGACTTGGTCTTCACTCTCAGAGCCAGGGACCAGGGTCCAGGCCACAGGTCACACAGAGGGGACAGGGTCAGAAAGGATGTGTGTTAATACCCCAAGCATAGTAAGATCTCAAGATCTTTCTCAAGATTCTTATATTCCTGCTGTCATTTTAAAGAAAAAGGTAAATCTATCTTATTTTTAATTATCAGTGCCCCCTGCCTTCTGCATATAAGAGCTGAGAGAAATACTCTCGTGGCTCAGGGTCTAGTTCCTTTTCTCTGGGCCTTTACCCTGCGCTGTGTGCTCTATCACGAAGGGTGCGCTCTCTTTGGCCAGCTTGCTCTGTATCTCTGAAGTGTCCTGGTTACTTTAATGCAGAGAAGACTGCAACGTGGAAGGACCTGAACTTTGACCTCTTCCATGCTTTCAGGAAGCTTAATGTGAATTCTTTTTGCAATCTACCCCTCCCCTTTTAACTTAAAAGACAGTGAAAGTGCTGTTCTGTCAGGGATGCAGCCAAAAGTGCTGCCATCAAGAGATATTCTCAGTCGTATATGGTGGGTAAAGCTCTTTAAATGGCTATTTTTTTTACTAGCGTATGCTGTATACACTAATGAATCTCAGTAGAACATTTGCATACATGCAGAGGATACATTTCGATCACATTAGCTCCATTACCACCCCCTCTGAGTCCCTATGAAGGTTTTCTCTTCCCAGGTGCTCCCTATAAAAGTCTATTATTATCTATGAGTACAGTAATAATGGATACTTCCTCTTGAGCGTAGTTTGAGGGGATGGGAACATACTACAGATGGGGAGGGGATAAGTCAATTCATCAGATTAAAAGCAAGTCAGGTTGGATTTAGAGCACCCTGAAAAGAAAAGGCCTGAGGGACCTATAAATGGAACATTTGGGAAGTGTCAGTCCAGAATTTGATATGAAGGAGACATAGGAGAGGGATACTAACAAAAGTTATTGCTGAAATATACCTCAGTGACTGCAGGGTTCAGGATTCCTGTCCCCCAGACAAAAGTCAGTTTATATGCATTGAATAAGTCACTCAAGTTTTCATGTAGTTTGTGTCAAAACCCTTCTTCCTCATAGGGAGTAAAATGAAGGCAGAGATGGTATCTTAGAATGTGAATAAAAGAGTATGGTAGACTTGGACTTAGGGTGTATTCTAGAAATACTGGGATGAAGCCTATTGCTTTGTGCCTATTGAGTTCCTGCCATTCGAACTGCATCAGACACGATGAGCTGTCTTTGCTGCCCCAGAACCTTCGGATAACAAGGTATCAGCTCAACTGGCATCCATTCAATGTCCTTATGTTTCCTCTCAATCAAATATCCTTCTCCAGGATGTATTACAGAAAGCTCTGGAAGACGTGGACACAAAGCATAAAAATCTTCGCCAGAAACAGAGGTAAGGCTTACGGCTTTCTGTTTATGAGGAACCCCATGCTGGGTCAAGTTCTTATTTCTAAGTGGTAGATTTTATGGTAGTTATTATTATGAAAATTTCTCTTTATTAGCATGTGATATATTATGATAGTAAATCTTAATGTGATGAAGCTTCCCCAACTAACTTACACATTGTAAAACATGGATGACGTTTTTATCGATGTGTACATTTGTGTCTGAATAATGTTGAAGTCAAGCCAGAAACCCACCCGGAATATTTCAGTTTGGACCTTATGAAGATGTCTATGTGAGGAGGCCTGAGCAGGAGAGCATATGACAGCTTCACTATCCCTCTACCATCTGTCTTTTACTTTAGAGCTTATCTGGGGATCCATCCCATAATCAGTCACCAAATCAAGACACTATTGCATAGGACTGCGAGAGTTTGCTGAAGGGACCCTGATATAACTGTCTCGTATGAGGCTATGCCAGTGCCTGGCAAATACAGAAGTAGATGCTCACAGTCATCTATATGAGGGAACACAGGGCCCCCAATGGAGAAGCTAGAGAAAGTACCCAAGGAGCTGAAAGGGTCTGCAACCCTATAAGAGGAACAACAATATGAACTATCCAGAACCCCCAGAGCTCGTGTCTCTAGCTGCATATGTAGCAGAAGATGGCCTGGTTGGCCATCATTGGGAGGGGAAGCCCTTGGTCTTGCAAAGATTATATGTCCCAGTACAGGGGAATGCCAGGGCCAGGAAGCAGGAGTGGGTGGGTTGGGGAGCAGGGTGGGGGGAGGGTATAGGGACTTTCGGGATAGCATTCGAAATGTAAATGAAGAAAATATCTAATACAAAAAAGAATTAACATTTGAAGGGCTGTGTCACTTATATGTATTAAAATAAAAATGGCAAAGCTATCTTACAAAACAAATATTTATGTTTGTAAGTTTGACTTGTTCACCATCTCAGATGCTGAGTAAGTTAAATAAATGAAAAAAAAATTACTGTTGCACAGACCAAGTCAGACTTTGAAAACTGACATTTTTGAGAAACTCCTTTTCAAGGAACAGTGGTTAGCTCTCAGGATAATTTTGGTGATACATTTATACCTTTAAACATAAGCTTAAAATGTTAATTATGCAGATGCCAAAAGTGAATTTGAAATATTAACACATTTTCCAAAATTATTTAAATTTCATGGAAATTTCTATTGAAAATGGAGATTCTCCTAGTCTTCAGAAAGGAAAACTTTGTTGATAACTCATTTCCAGCCAAAGTGGAATGTATTAAAATTAACCTGTACTGGCAATGATGGCAGTTGCCCTGAATGGGTTTATAGGAGAGTGCTAATTTCTCAATTAAAATTTAAAGTTAGCCTACAAAGTAATGAAGGGCATCATGTTCATGAAAATTCTGTTTTATCATTTTGTTTTAGAGAGAGTATCACTATGTAGCAATAGCTTGGCTAGAATTCACTCTGTGGACTAGGTTGGACTCAGACTCACAGTCTCTACTAGCCTCTGCTTCTTGAGTGACAGGATTAAAGATGTGTGTGCACCACCATGCCTGTGCTTGTAAATCTATAGACTGTCAGAGTATTCCATACTATAGAGTGAGGATGTCATATCTTTTGATGCTCTGTTTTGGGAACCCTGGCACTGTCCGTATCCTAGTTTGTTGCAGAATTGTAATCATGATTAAGTACAGATTTTTGAGAAAGTCTTTGATCTATATATTACCTTAGGTATATATGCATTTAGTATTATGTAATATCCATGTCAGTAACTCAACCTCTAAGACCTGGGGAAAGATCCTATTTTGGGCCATTTTGGGCTGAGAAAGGAAGACTTTTATACATCTTACCATTTCAAATTAACTCCTAAAAATCATTTCTCTCAGTTTTCACCATATCCCATGTCTAGAGAGACATTTTCCCCATGTTGCAGGTGGGATACTGTTCAAGTAGCTTGTGATTGCCAGGTTACTGTGAACATGAGCCAAGTTTGTGTCTCACATCCAGGTGCTTTTTATAACTCCAGAAGCTTCCATGTACAATGGCGATCTGTTTCACGCCCCTTCCCTTCTCCCTTCTTCTTCCCTCCCTCTCTCCTTCCCTCCCTCTCCCCACCTCTTTGTTTTTAACACTTAATAGTAAATAAAAAGCAAAGCAAAGCACTTTATGTAGAGGGAAACAGCAACGACAAAAACAAAACAAAGCCTATAGTGCTTGCCTGTCTGCTGTCCGTGTGAATTGACTTTATTAGTTTTTATTTATATTTTTTGAATTTTGGCAAATGTTAGAGAAAAAGCTAGAGAGGACATTTTTGTCACAGTTTAATCATCAGTTATTTGGAAATTTGAGAACATATCTCAAGTGGGAGATAGATGCAGTGTCAGAAATGTTTCTTTTAAGAGCCACATTACCATTTTTTTTTCTCAATAATATTATTGTGATGACTATTCTTGCCTGTCAACTTGATTATAAATGGAATTAACTAAAACACAGGCAGCTGGGTACACCTGTAAGGGAATTGTTCTTAGTTAAACAATTTAAAGTGGGAAGCCCCACTTTTAATCCAGGTCTTTTGAGGTGGGAAGATCCACCTTGAGTCTGGACCACACCTTCTGCTGGCAGCCTATACAGAGGACATGGAAGCTGGAAGGTTGGTCTCTTTTCCTGTTTGCTCTCCCTCTCACTGGCAAGTCCATTCCTTCACTTGCATTAGTACCCACTGCTTTGGGATTCTGATGTATACTGAAGAACAGCTGAGATATACAGCCTTGTGGACTGAACAACTACTGGATTCTTACCAGAAATGCTTCTAGATCAACAGAAATATAAGGATGAGTATTTTAGCAATCTAGAATTACCTTTTCAATTTGTTAACACCTACAGTTACCGATGCCTCTCCTGGGAGTGTGAAAATTCTTGAAAACCCATGGCATGAACTAGTTTACAAAGCGAAGGAGACAAATGCCTCTGGTTACTCCAGTCCACCAGCTGTGAGAGGCAATGGGTTTTGTGATTCTCTATATAAAACTTTTGACAATTTGTGGAAAAATAAGGAAAATAATGATGCTGGTCATTTGCACCGAGGATCTCTGGATAAAGTGACAAAGGAAAAGAATGAGTTCTGTGATAAAATCATGCAACCCCTCACATTTCAATGTGGTGTAGGATGACAGTGAACTCAGTGGTAAAATTGACAACCTCCAGATGTGCATAAACAGTCTAATGTTTTCTAGATGTGCTCTGGGAGGGAGTCTTCTCTCCATTAACTACAGAATTTACGTTATGGAAAAATCAATGAGAAGCCTTCATTAAAAGGTTGGCTGAATTACAGCGAAAATTCAAACCTCAGCCTGAGGAGATTAATTGATAAAGAATGGGATCTTCTAACTTGGGATAGTGATGTATGAGAGGACTCTATTGAGCCTGAGAACTCCAAACCCTCAGTTTTTCAAGCATTTATTTCATCTAAGAAATTAGTCTCTCCACTTTCAGCAGGAGGTGTACCCCACACCCCTGAAATATTGCCTTTTAAACCTTTGACAAAGGAAATTTATTCTTCATTGTCTTTTAAACTATCAGTCACTTTCTTCAAAGGAAATGTCAGGTAATACAATACTGATGTTCTTCAGGGCTCACCAATAGTTATCTCTAGACCTATAACCAGAATTAACTCTATGCAGGCACCTGGAGAGGACATAGAAAGTGCATAGGTGCCGGGTGGTGGTGGCACATGCCTTTAATCTCAGCACTTGGGAGGCAGTGACAGGCAGATTTCTGAGTTCGAGGCCATCCTGGTCTACAAAGAGAGTTCCAGGACAGCCAGGACTATACAGAGAAACCCTGTTTCGAAAAAACAAACAAACAAACAAACAAACAAACAAGCAAAAAAGTGCATAGGACATGGGGAGGTGCGCAATTCTACTGAAGAGCTTAATGAGTTTACTACTTCATTCAAGCAGAAGTATGGGGGATAGGTGTGGGAATGGACTTTAAGGGTGTGGGATAATGGTGGAAGGAACATGAAATTGAATGAGTCTAATTTATTGATATGGGCCCACTGACTGGAGATTCTATCTATCTAGGTTTAATGTAGAACCTCATACAGTAGAAAAGAAAAGGTGTCAACAATTTGAATGGTTGCTGAAGCATTTGTCAAAAGATAGCCGACTGAAAAGGAGTTGGAGATGCCTTATATCTCTTGGCTTAGTATTGATAAAGGGATTTAAGGTTCAGAGAAATTGCAGTGCTGGAGTGGGTATGCTGCGTACAATACTCCACGATGGGAAGAGTCAGAAGCTATGCTCTTCACTAATCCTTTAAGATACAACTGGCGAGAGGGGCACCAGCGAGTTTGAAGAGCTTTGTTGTTGCCCTTTTTCCTTGTTCTAGAACTTAGGGTTGGAGATGCTACTGCTCAGTTGGATGGATTAAAAGAAGTGGGCTTTATTGGGTCCTGAAGTAGCAGAGGCCAGGTGGCAGCACTGAGTCAACGACAAGGTGATCATAGTTCTAATGGGCAGTATAGGCAAAGCAGTGTCCATAATGATCTGACCCATAATGGTCAGCACAGGCAATGTGACTTTTATGATGGCATGACTGCTATGGACCTTTGATTCTGGGTAGACAATCATGGTGTTTCCAGGCATGAAATAGATAAGAAGCCTATTGCATTTTTTTTTGTTTCATCCATATAAGCAGAAAAATTCTCACATGAAAGAAAGGCTAAATTGGATTATAAAAAAAGAGGATCTTGGCCCATGAACTAACTTCCAGACTTGAGCCCATTTGAAGACCCAGTACCTTTTAGTTCCCCCTGAGGAACAATCTTCCTAAAATACCTAAGAGTTGTATTGTTAGCCTTTTTCTAGTCCTTCCCCAGAGGGACCTATGGCCTTTTACAAGGATAGCAGAACACAGGGAAAGGAAACAATCAGACTTTTCTGGGTCTAGTGAATGCTGGTTCTGAATTAATACAGACTCTGTTGGATCTCAAGAAACGCTATGGCCCTCCAGTTATTAAACTAAGGGCTTACAGAGAGAGGTCAGGTGTTTATGAAGCCTGACTCAGTATGTCCAGTGAGATTTGGAGTTCATCCTGTGATTATTTTCCCAGTCACAGAATGTGTAATTGGGATAGATAAATTCTAATGTTTTCATGACCTGTGGAGTGAGGGCTATTATAGTTGGAAAGGCTAAAGGAAACCTTTAGAGTTGTCTCTGCCAAGTAAAATTGTTGAATTGAAAATTGTATCACATCCCTAGATGAATTACAGAAATTAGTGCCACCATTAAGTACTTAAAAGATGCAGGGTTAGTGGTTCCTACCACATCTTTCTTTAGCTCTTCTATCTGGTCAGTCAATAATAAGATGGATTATGGAGAATGACAAATGACTGTTGAACACTCAATCAAATAGTGACACAAATTGCAGCTGCTATACCAGATATGGTGTTTCTACTTGAGCAAACTAACACATCTCCTGGTACATGGTATGCAGCTGTTGATCCAGCAAATGCCCTTTTCTGATACCTGTCCAGAAGGAGTACCAGAAGCAGTTTTTCTTTCAGTTGACAAGGCCAGCAGTACACCTTTATCTCAAGGATATATTAACTCTCCAATCTTGGATCATAATTTAGTTTGAAGAGATGGCAATCATTTGTTGATTCCACAAAATATCACATTGGTTCACAGCTATCTTTATGACATTGTGCTGATTGGACCAAGTGAGCAGGAGGCAGCAACCACTTTGTATGTGTTGGTAACACATGTGTGTTTCGGCAGATGGGAAATAAATCAAATTCAAGGGGCCTTCTACCTCAGTTAAATTCTTAGGAGTCTAGTGTGGAGGGCATGTAGAGATATTCCTTATGACGTAAAGGATAAGCTATTTCACTCCTGCCACCAAGAAAGAAGCACCACATTTTGTGGGCCTTTTTAGATTCTTGAGACAGCACACTCCTCACTTGGAGTGTTACTCCGGCCCATATACCAACCAAGTGACTTGGAAATCTACTAGCTTTGAGTGTAGCCTGGAACAAGAGAAGGGTCTTCAACAAGTCCAGGATGTTGCTCAGGCTGCCCTACCACTTGGGACATGATTTGGCAGACCTATTGGTTCTTGAGATATAAGTGGCAGATAGGGATGGTGTTTGGTGCCTTTGTCAAGAGGAGATCTTTGGGGTTTTGGAGCAAGGCTTTGACACCATCTGCAGACACTATTCTCCCTTTGAGAGACAGGTCTTAGCCTGCTATTGGGCCTTCAAGTTTGATAATAGTTCACAAGTTACCACATGACCTGAGCTGCCAATAATGAACTGAGTATTATCTGACCCACTAAGCCATAAAGTCAGATGTTCTGAGTAGCAATCCATTATCACATGCAAATGGTATATATGTGATATGTCCAGAGCAGGTCCCTGAGGGCCCAAATAGATTACAAGAAGTTGTCTAAATGCCTATGGTTCTACTGTGGTTATAGTGCCATCTCCTCTTAGGCATGCACCTATAGCATAATACAGTGTGCCCTGTGATCAGATGACTGAGGGAGAGAAGTCTAGGGGCTCGTTTACTGTTGGTTCTTCAAATAATGCAGGAATCACCCAGAAGTGGACAGCGTAGCATTACAGCCCATTTCTGGGTCAACACTGAAAAACACTGGTGAAGAGAAATCTTCCCAGTGGGCAGATCTTTGGACAGTACACATGGTCTTAGATTTTGTTTGAAAGGGTCAATGGCCAGGTGTGCAGTTGTTCACTGATTCATGTCAACGGATTGGCTGGATGGACAAGGACTTGAACACAGCATGATTGGAAAATTGGTGAGAATTAAATCTGGGGAAGAAGTATGTCAATAGATCTCTCCAAATGAGTGACGGATGTGAAGATATTTGTGTTTCATGTAAATGCTCATCAAAAGGTGATGTCAGCAGAGGAGGAGTTTAGTAATCAAGTAGATACAATAACCTGTTCTGTGGGAAGTCAGGCTCTTTTCATAGCCATCGCTGTAATTAATCAATGGGTCCATGAAAATGTAGCCATGGTAGCAGAGATGGAAGTTATTCATGGGCTTGACAACCTGGACTTCCACTTGCACAAGGCTGACCTGGCTACAGCTATAGCTGAATGCCATATCTGCCAACAGCAGAGACAAACACTGGTGCCTTTAAGCAAACAGGCTAAGGAAAGAATAACAGAGTTAAGAGGAGTACTTGACCCAGATTACTAAGTGAATATTGGATTTCTTCTCCACAATTGAGGTAATAAAGATTATGTCAGGAATTCAGGAGGTCTTTTAGGGTGTATCTTGATGTTTCTATATCCTGTAATTAAAGTCAATAGGAAACTACAACAACCTATTCAAGGTAGGATTACAAAGGATATAGATAGACCCACTAGGAATGAAGGTATGGGTCACTCCTCCAGGAAAAGAGCCAAGACTTGATGAGGCCCTTGCTGAGGATGGAGGAAATACAGAATGGGTAATAGAGGAAGGTAGTTATGAAATGTCAGCTAAAGCCCTATGACTGCTTGCAAAAATAAGTATTATAATCAACATGGGCATTTCTATCATATTTTGTTAAGAATTTGTACAGATATTTGTGTTTTCCTTCCTCAATTTCTTTATCATGTAATTTAACACCAATTAAGGGAATATCAATGGTTATCATATGTAAGTTGAAGGATTAAAAGAATGTCTCTCAAGAGATATTGCCACCTATTCTCAAAGTTTATAGTGCTTTTGTGGCTATGCATGGATTAGGGATATCATGTTAGACATAATTATGGCATAGTTAAATATATAATGCATTGGTGATTGTAGGTGGGATAGAAATATAATGATAGGTGTAATTATGACATATTTATTGTTTTCATTTGGAAACATGGAAATATGATATAAGGAAATATGATTGTGTGTTGCGTTGTGATGGTTATTCTTGCTTGTCTTCTTCATTATGTCTGGAATGAACTAAAATCCAAGAAGATGGCTACACCTGTGAGGGACTTTTTCTTAAGTAATTTCAAGACTTTAAATCAAGATCTTTTGGGAGTGGGAAGATTTGCCTGTAATCTGAGCCATACCGTCTGTTGGCAGCCTATACAAAGGACACGGGAGAAGGAATCTTTCTCTCTTTACCTGTTTGCTCTTATTTTTTTTTTTCTGGCAAATCTATTCCTTCACTGGCATTAGATCCCACATCTTTGGGATTCTAATGTATACTGAAGATCAGCTGAGACTCCCAGGCTCAAGGACTGAACAACTACTGGATTTTGGGGCCTTTTGTTGATAGATACCCATTGTTGGATTAGCTGGACCACAGCCTGTAAGTCATTCTAACCATTCTATAGGTTCTCTTACTCCAGAGAACTCTGACCACTATGACTGTCATACATGTGTTAAATGAGTAAACACAGAGATCTTTCTGGTCCTTTTAGATTTAAGTGAACTTGTATTTGCATGAATGCCTGTGTATGACCTGTAATTTACATACACAGAATACTTGGCTACATATAGACATGAGCTATACCCACCAGGATTTACAAAATATCTGGTATAGTAGAGGTTATTCTTTTGATATTTATCTTTTGAATTTATTGATTAAATGTTTTATAAATTTTAATTTCTCCTTAATTGAGCAGTTTAAAATGACCTTTCTAAATATAATTCTAGGGCACTAAGGAAAGCAAGAACGCTCTCTCTGTTCTTTGGAGTGAACATAGAAGGCCAAAGCCAAGCTGGGATGTTCATTTACAGTAATAACCGATTGATCAAAATGTACGAGAAGGTTGGTCCCCAGCTGAAAATGAAGTCATTGTAAGTAGTTCTTTCCTCAATTTAAAGGCAGTGTAGGGAGGCCACAGTCCATGCCTGTCTATGGAGCTAGATGTGCGATTCACTATAACACCAGTAGGTGTCGTGTTCTTCACTCACTCTTCCTCTCACTACACAGGAATTGATATGCCTAATTTATAATATGATGAAGCTGTGTACTATCTGCCGCATGAGAAAATCACATTGTAGGAAAAAATGTTGTTTCTAATATATGACCTTATGTCTTTCTATCCCTTATGACATCTCTTCAGGTTTCTAATTTTACCAATTAAAAAAGTACTACAAATTAAAGAAATGTTAACAGAGAAAAGAAAATCCAAGCTCTAATATTGTAAGGAACTATGTTATGGATTTCACAGCTCCTATCTTGTCAGTTCTCTCTCTCTCTCTCTCTCTCTCTCTCTCTCTCTCTCTGTGTGTGTGTGTGTGTGTGTGTGTGTGTGTGTGTGTGTGTGTGTTTGTGTGTGTTAGTAAACGTTTTCAGTCTGTTTAGAATCTACAATACATTTTCTGGTGCTAAAGTTCCATAAATTGCTTTGATAGTTATGTGGAATCTTGCAAAGACAGAGGAATAGAGTCATAGTCCATATATTAAAGTTAATCTCACAACCAGAAAGTCAAAAGGATAGAGTCAGACAAGATGTCCAAGAATGGTAGAGGACTCGTGGGTCTTTGGTCTTCTCGCCACCTTGTGCTCAGGGAAGTCGCTCTACATTCAGGTAAAAGCAGCTGTGTTGCAATCTCATGTACTAAGCTCTGTGGATACAAAGGTCAAGGACACCCACCTTTTGCTGAGAATCATTAGTGCACTTTAATACTGTACACAAACAGTGAGAACAATATTTCTTTATTATCAATTTTAAGCTTAACATACAAAGTGGCCGGTTTCATCATGGTATCTTCATACATATGTATCACTATATTTTGTTTTCATTCATTCTCATCTCCCTATGCTCTTCACTATGTTCCTTTCCTTTCCAGTGAATTCCTTTTCTACCCCCGCCCCCAGTCCCCACCCTGGCCTAGTGAGTCTGTTTTTCTGCTTTCAATTTCATGCTTTTCTTAAGATCTCTTCCTTCCTTCCTTCCTTCCTTCCTTCCTTCCTTCCTTCCTTCCTTCCTTCTCGCGATCCTTTTTCTAGTTCTATGACCTTATAAATACATTCATATGCACACTCCCATATATAAAATATAAATTTAAACAATTAGAGAAAGTGGGCTCTGTTTGTTTTTCTGAGCCTGACTGACTTCTCTTAGCATAATGATTTCTGGTTGTATGAAATTTTCTTCCAATATCATGTTTTTATTTTTCTTTATGGCTGAATAAAATTTCATTTCATATGTGGACCACACTTTCTTTGTCTACCCATCTACTGATGGACAGCTAGGCTGAATCCATTTCCTGGAATATTGACTACAATAGTAGTAAACTTCAATGTATAAGCATATCTGGCATTTGTTAACAGAGACTTTAAGGTAGATGCTCAAGAATGAAGCAAGCTGGGTCATGCTTTCAGTTTTGTGTGGAACCTCTCTTCTGATTGTTTTTGTGACTGCATGGCTTTGCATTTCTGCCAGCAGTGAAGAGGGGCTTTTCTTTATCCTCATCTTCACCAGCATTTATTGTCCTTCCTTTTCTTGATTGCCATTCAAAATTTCAAAGCAGTTTTGTTTGTGGTTTCCCAGAAAGCTAAAAATATTGAACAGCTTTTCAAATATGTCTTGGTAATTTAACTTTCTTCTTTTGATAATGATCGTTTACTTCATTCATTAAATGATTGATGGTATGATTTGGTTCTATGGTATGTAATTTTTATACTTATTTGTCCTGGATATTAATTTCTTGTCTGATGCATAACTGGCAAATGTTTGTCCAACTCTGTAGGCTACTGTTCTGTACTCGGGTGGTTATTGCCTTCGTTGTGCAGGCGCTTTTTAATTTCATAATCCCATTTGTCAATTCTTGAGGTTGGTTCCCATGCTATTAAAATCCCAATCAGAAAATGCATGCCTGTGCTTGTAATTTTAAGGTGTTTTTCTCTGTGTTTCCCCCTAGCACTTAAAAAGTTTCAGATCTTACATTATGGCCTTTGATCCATGTTTAATTTTGTGGTCAGAGTGAGAGAGAGGGATACAATTTCACTCTTCTACTCATGAAAAATCAGTTTTCTGAGTACCAGTCTTCTCTGCAACATATGTTTTTAACAGCTTTGCCATAAGATAGATGATTATGGTTGTGTATGCTTGTTTCAGGGTCCTCCATTCTGTCCTGTTGGTCCACAGGTCTGTTTTTCTGTCAGCTCCATGCTCTATGTTTAAGTGTAGTCCATAATACCCAGTGTTGTGCAAATGAACTAAATAAAGATAGAATATTAAAAGCAGTAAGGGAAAAAGGTCAAGTAACATATAAAGGCAGGCCTATTAAAATTACACCAGACTTCTCAGCAGAGACTATGAAAGCCAGAAGATCCTGGACAGATGTTATACAGACCCTAAGAGAACATAAATGCCAGCCCAGGCTACTACTATACCCAGCAAAACTCTCAATTACTATAGATGGAGAAACCAAAGTATTCCACAACAAAACCAAATTCACACAATATCTTTCCACGAATCCAGCCCTTAAAAGAATAATAACGGGAAACACCAACACAAGGACAGAAACTACACCCTAGAAAAAGCAACAAAGCGATCCTTCAACAAACCTAAAAGAAGACAGCCACAAGAACAGAATCCCAACTTTAACAACAAAAATAACAAGAAGCAACAATTACTTTTCTTTAATTTCCCTTAACATCAATGGACTCAATTCCCCAATAAAAAGACATAGAATAATAGACTGGCTACACAAACAGGACCCAGCATTTTGCTGCTTACAGGAAACCCACCACAGGGAAAAAGACAGACACTACCTCAGAGTGAAAGACTGGGAAAACAATTTTCCAAGCAAATGGCCTGAAGAAACAAGCTGGAGTATCTATTCTAATATCGAATAAATTGACTTTCAACACAAAGTTATCAAAAAAAAAAAAAAAGAAAAGGAGGGGCACTTCATACTCATCAAAGTTAAAATCTACCAAGATGAACTCTCAATTCCGAATATCTATGCTCCAAATGCAAGAGCAGCCACATTCATTAAAGAAACTTTAGTAAAGCTCAAAGCACACATTGAATCTCACATAATAATAGTGGGAGACTTCAACACTCTACTCTTATCAATGGACAGATCCTGGAAACAGAAACTAAACAGAGACACATGGACACTAACAGAAGTTATGAAACAAATGGCTTTAATAGGTATGTACAGAACATTTTATTCTAAAATAAAGGATATACCTTCTTCTCAACACCACGTGGTACCTCCTCCAAAACTGAGCATATAATCAATCACAAAACAGACCTCAATAGATACAAAAATATTGAAATTATCCCATGCATCCTATCAGATCACCACGGAATAAGGCTGATCTTCAATAACAGCATAAATAATAGAAAGCCAACATCCACGTGGAAACTGAACAACACTCTACTCAATGATACCTTGGTCAAGGAAGAAATAAAGAAATTAAAGACTTTTTAGTTTAATAAAAATGAAGCACAACAGACCCAAACTTATGGGACACAATGAAGACAGTCCTAAGAGGAAAACTTATAGCCCAGAGTGCCTCCAAAAAGAAACTATAGAGAGCATACACAAGCAGTCTGACAGCATACCTAGAAGCTCTAGAACTAAAGGAAGCAAATTCACCCAAGAGGAGTAGATGGCAGGAAATAATCCAACTCAGGGCTGAAATCAACCAAGTAGAAACAAAAAGAACTATTCAAAATATCAACCAAACTAGGAGCTGGTTCTTTGAGAAAATCAACAAGATAGATAAACCCTTAGCCAGATTCACTAGAGGGCACAGGGACAGTATTCTAATTAACAAAATCAGAAATGAAAAAGGAGACATAACTACAGAACCTGAGGAAATCCAAAACATCATCACATCTTACTACAAAAGGCTATACTCAACAAAATTGGAAAACATGGATGAAATGGACAACTTCCTAGACAGATACCAGGTACCAAAGTGAAATCAGGATCAGATTAACATTCTTAAGAGTCCCACTTCCCCTAAAGAAATAGAAGCAGTCATTAATAGTCTCCCAACCAAAAAAAGCCCAGGACCAGATGGGTTTAGTGGAGAGTTCTATCAGACCTTCAAAGAAGACCTAATTCCAACTCTCCTCAAGCTATTCCACAAAATAGAAACAGAATGTACTCTACCCAATTCTTTCTATGAAGCCACAATTACTTTGATACCTAAACCACACAAAGATCCAACAAAGAAAGAGAACTTTAGACCAATATCCCTTATGAATATTGATGCAAAAATACTCAATAAAATCCTCGCAAACCAAATCCAAGAACACATCAAAACGATCATCCATCATGACCAAGTAGGTTTCATCCCAGGGATGCAGGGATGGTTTAATATACGGAAATCCATCAACGTAATCCACTATATAAACAAACTCAAAGACAAAACCCACATGATCATCTCCTTAGATGCTGAGAAAGCATTTCACAAAATCCAACACCCTTTCATGATAAAAGTCTTGGAAAGATCAGGAATTCAAGGCCCATACCTAAACATGATAAAAGCAATCTACAGCAAACCATTGGCCAACATCAAACTAAATGGAGAGAAGCTGGAAGCAATCCCACTAAAATCAGGGACCAGACAAGGCTGCCCACTTTCTCCCTACCTATTCAATATAGTACTTGAAGTCCTAGCCAGAGCGATTCGACAACAAAAGGAGGTCAAGGGGATGCAACTTGGAAAGGAAGACGTCAAAATATCACTATTTGCAGATAATATGATAGTGAACTCCTAAACCTGATAAACAGCTTCAGTGCAGTAGCTGGATATAAAATTAACTCAAACAAATCAATGGCCTTTCTCTACACAAAGGATAAACAGGCTGAGAAAGAAATTAGGGAAACAACACCCTTCACAATAGTCACAAATAATATAAAATACGTTGGTGTGACTCTAACTAAGAAAGTGAAAGATCTGTATGACAAGAACTTCAAGTCTCAGAAGAAAGAAATTGAAGAAGATCTCAGAAGATGGAAAGATCTCCCATGCTCATGGATTGGCAGGATTAATATAGTCAAAATGGCTATCCTGCCAAAGGCAATCTACAGATTTAATGCAATCCCCATCAAAATTCCAACTCAATTCTTCACTGAGTTATAAAGGGCAATTTGCAAATTCATCTGGAATAATAAAAAACCTAGGATAGGAAAAACTATTTTCAACAATAAAAGAACCTCTGGTGTAATCACCAAGCCTGACCTCAAGCTGTACTATAGAGCAATTCTGATAAAAACTGCATGATACTGGTGCAGCGACAGACAGGTAGATCAATAGAATAGAATTGAAGACCCAGAAATGAACCNTTGTACAAAGCTCAAGTCTAAGTGGATAAAAGACCTCCACATAAAACCAGAGACACTGAAATTTATAGAGGAGAAAGTGGGGGAAAGCCTCGAAGATATGGGCACAGGGGAAAAATTCCTAAACAGAACAGCAATGGCTTGTGCTGTAAGATTAAGAATTGACAAATGGGACCTCATGAAATTGCAAAGCTTCTGTAAGGCAAAAGACACTGTCAATAAGACAAAAAGGTCACCAACAAATTGGGTAAGAATTTTTACCAATCCTAAATCTGAGAAGGGCCTAATATCCAATATATATAAAGAGCTCTAAAAGCTGGACTCCAGAAATTCAAATAACCCCATTAAAAAATGGGGAACAGAGCTAAACAAAGAATTCTCAACTGAGGAATACCAAAGCACCTGATCATCAGGGAAATGCAAATCAAAACAACCTTGAGATTGCCCTTTATCTCACTCCAGTCAGAATGGCTAAGATAAAAAATTCAGATGACAGCAGATGCTGGCAAGGATATGAAGAAAGAGGAACAGTACTCCATTGCTGGTGGCATTGCAAGCTGGTACAACTACTCTGGAAATCTGTCTGGAGGTTCCTCAGAAAATTGGACATAGTACTACCGGAAGATCCAGCAATACCTCTCCTGGACATATACCTAGAAGATGTTCCAACTGGTAATAAAAACACATGTTCCACTATGTTCATAGCAGCTTTATTTATAGTAGCCAGAAGCTTGAAAGAACCCAGATGTCCCTCAACAGAAGAATTGATACAGAAAATGTTGTACATTTACACAATGGAGTGCTACTCAGCTGTTAAAAACAATAAATTTATGAAATTCTTGGGCAAATGGATGGATCTGGAGGATATCATCCTTAGTGAGGTAACCCAATCACTAAAGAAGTCAGTTGATATGCACTCACTGATAAGTGGATATTAGCCCAGAAACTTAGAATACCCAAGATACAATTTGCAAAACATAAAATCAAGAAGAATGAAGACCAAAGTGTGGATACCTCATTCCTCTTTAGAATAGGGAACAAAACACTCATGGAAAGAGTTACAGAGACAAATTTTGGAGCTAAGACGAAAGGATGGACCATCCAGAGAGTACCCCACCTGGGGATCCATCCCATAATCAGCCACCAAACACAGACACTATTGCATATGCCAGCAAGATTTTGCTGAAAGGACCATGATATAGCTGTCTCGAGTGAGGCTATGCCAGTACCTGGCAAATATAGAAGTGGATGCTCACAGTCGTGTATAGGATGGAACACAGGGCCCCCAATGGAGGAGCAGAGAAAGTACCCAAGGAACTGAAGGGATCTGCAATCCTATAGGTGCAACAACAATATGAACTAATCAGTACCCCCAGAGCTCGTTCTCTAGCTGCATATGTAGCAGATGATGGCCTAGTTGGCCATCAATGGGAAGAGAGGCCCCTTGGCCTTGCAAACTTTTTATATGCCCTAGTACAGGGGAAACCAGGGCCATAAAGTGGGAGTGGGTGGGTAGGGGATCAGGGTGGGGGGAGTGTATAGGGAACTTTCTGGATAGCATTTGAAATGTAAATAAAGAAAATATTAAGTTTAAAAAAAAACAAAAAGAAACAAAAACTCATGGTCTGGGAATAAATTCAGCATAAAAGAAATGCTGATAAAGGAAGAAAAGAAAGAAAGAAAGAAAGGAAAGAAAGAAAGAAAGAAAGAAAGAAAGAAAGAAAGAAAGAAAGAAAGAAAATATCTAATAATACAAAAAAAAATATCCCAGTGTTGTAATTCTCTTCCACTGATTTTTTTGCTAAGGGTTGTTATTTGGGGGTGGGGGATATTCTTACTTTGTGCTTCCACATGAATTTTAAGATTTTTTTTTGTTTGTTTGCTGAGAATTTTGATGGGATTCCTTTGAATCTGTATATTTGGTAATATACCCTTTTCACAATATTAATTATCTTTATCCATGAACATGGGAGATTTTTTTCCTATTTCTTTCTTCATTGCCTCAAAGATGTAGAAGTCTTTGTCTCCTGAGTTAGGTTTATTCTAGTTGGATTTTTCTGATACTATGATGGAATTTTCCCCCTTATTAATTGGTGTTTTCAAAAGCTATTATGTTATTTTCATATATATAAGCAATATGTGCCAATAAAAGTATTAAAAGATAATAAAACATGATGATTGCTACTGATTTGTTTATACAAGGGACTTTGTTTATTGGTACACTTCTGGAAGGATTAATGGGGGCCTAAGTGTTTCCTGGTGGAATCTTTAGGGCCTCTTCAGCACAGAATTATGTTATCTGCAAGTAGGGCTAGTTGAGCTTTTCCTTTATGTTTTTCCTTTCTTATGTGTAGAGTGATTTTCTAAAACTCAAATTAGTTGGCTTTTATTTCTTAAATTTTTAGGGCAGTTAGCTTAGGAATTGGTATTAAGTTTCCTGTCCTTAGATCTTCCCACTATTGGCCTTCGCAGGCTGTTCAGGCATGAATGCTAAAGCCCTTTCTTTGATTACCAAATTAAAACTGGGCCCTATTGTCACTCCCATCTGTCACTTTTCACATAATTTAGTGCTCACTTTATTTTCCTAAAACCACTTATCACCTCATAACATGATCCCTGTACATTTATCTATTTGCTAATGTCATGGTTGTCATTCTTCAGTGAATAAGACCTATGTCATGGTTGTCATTCTTCAGTGACTAAGACCTAGGGACCTTGACTTTTTTGCTTTTGTCTAGGTCCCTAGTTTCTGGAACAGGTCCAGGTGCTAACTTTGAATGGCTGTGTGAATAAATGCATGGATAAATGAATAAATGAATGTTGTGTGAGAAGGGCAGTAAGAAAACAGGAAAGTCACATCAGGCCTTCTGTTTGAGACATAAATTTAGTCTCACAGAATGAGTAACCAAGAAGGACAGGGTAGAAGGCAAAAGTTGTCAAATATGAAGCCATCAGGGGCCTCAAGTTGAGAAACAGTGATATATCCTATGGCAAAAGTAGTGAGGAACCAACCTCCTGTATTCTGGGACATGGAGAGCTTTGCCCCAAATCCTGTAATGCCAAAAATGAGAATATCCCAGGAGGATGTATATCCTGTGCCTCTTATCACCCTCTGGGCCTGTTATATTCCCTTACTCGAGCTCTGTGAATGCCTAAGAGCCACTGTAATGGTGAGATGTGTAGTCTGATGATGAAATGGGAACAAAGAAAGTAGTTCTTTTTGTCCAGTATCAAGCTTAAAGGTGCACATTGCATGAAGATACTGGGGTTATGGTTGTTTTTGCTAAAATTTATTCCTTTTTACCAACCTGGGCTCCCCACAAAAGTACCAGGTTTGGAAAGAGTATTGTTAACAGGCCAGTAACATTCTGAGGTAACATCGTAGAACAGAATGAAACTCATCAGAAATCACTGTGGATAATCAACTATCTTTAAGTTAGCATAATCATTTCGATGTGGTCCACACCGAAATTTATTTGTAGAAGATTTGACTGCAAGTATCAAGTGCAAGTTTGCCTTTTCTTTTTCTTTAGCCTGATGTTTATGAAGTTCATACATGTGTTTACTCTCTCAGACTTGGTGCAGGTGTAATTGGAATTGTGAACATACCCTTGGAGATCATGGAACCATCCCATAATAAACAAGAATTCCTCAATATCCAAGAATACAATCATCTACTAAAAGTCATGGGACAGTACTTGATCCAGTACTGTAAGGATACCGGAATCAGTAAGTATTCTGTGGTCATAGTGAGAGTTAAGGGATCAAACTTGGGATTTATTTAAGGTGAAAAGATTGTATTGATTCAAATAACCAGTTGCCCAACGCTGTGAAGAAAGGCTTCTGCTTTGAAAACCTAAGAGGAAGACTGGGAATTTGTTGTAGTTATAGAACCCTTGTTTAACTGTGGATTCTGTCCTCAGTGGTGCAAAAACAAATCAATAAAAAGTGAAGTGTTAGTTCATATTGATGTTCCTTCTATGGGGCTTCAGACCCCTTCAGCTCCCTGGGTACTTTCTCTAGCTCCTTCATTGAGGACCTTGTGCTCCATCCAATGGACGACTGTGAGCATCCACTTCTGTATTTGCCAGGAACTGGCAGAGCCTCACAGGAGACAGCTATATGAGGCTCCTGTCAGCAGGCTCTTGTTGGCATCTGCCTAGTGTCTGGGTTTGGTAGTTGTTTATGGGATGGATCCCCAAGTGAGGCAGTCTCTGGATTGTCGTTCCTTCAGGCTCTGTTCCGAACTTTGTCTCTATAACTCTTTCCGTGGGTATTTTGTTATCCCTTCTAAAAAAGGATTCTGAGCTTCTGGGCTAATATCCACTTATCACTGAATGCATATAATGTGTGTTCATTTGTGATTTGGTTACCTCACTCAAGATGATATCCTCCAGATCCATCCATTTGCCTAAGAATTTCATAAATTCATTGTTTTTAATTGCTGAGTAGTACTCAATTGTGTAAATGTAACACATTTTCTGTATCCATTCCTCTGTTGAGGGACATCTGGGTTCTAACCAGTAGCCCCAGAGCTCCTTGGAACTATACCACCAATCAAAGAAAACACATGGTGGAACTTGTGGCTCTAGCTATATATGTAGCAGAGGATGGCCTCATCGGTCATCAATGGGAGGAGAGGCCCTTGGTCCTGTGAAGGTTTTATTCCCCCATATAGGGGAATACCAGGACCAGGAATGGGAGTGGGTGGGTTGGGAAGCAGGGTGGAGGGAGGGGATAGGCGATTTTCAGAGAGAAAACTAGGAAAGGGGATAACATTTGAAATGTAAATAAAGAAAATATCTAAAAAAACAAAACAAAACAAAACACATCTCTATATATGTATATGTGTTATGTGAATAAACACCACAACCACAGCAACTCTAATAAAGAGCTACATTTATCTGGGGGGAAAAAAGTGAAAAGGGGGCCAATTTCAGAATCTTTCCTAGAATATCACATAAAAAAAAAATCAGTGCATCAGTTGGGCATTGTGGTACCACATCACAAGTGATATTATATGGTTCAAAATAAATAATTTATCTGTTTCTATTAATATTAATATTAGTAACATTATATTTTAAATCCTATAACTCTCTATGGATTAATTTTGGGATGAAGAATGCTTTTTTTTTTTTTTTTTGGTTTTTTGAGACAGGGTTTCTCTGTATAGCCCTGGCTGTCCTGGAACTCACTTTGTAGACCAGGCTGGCCTTGAACTCAGAAATCCGCCTGCCTCTGCCTCCTGAGTGCTGGGATTAAAGGCGTGCGCCACCACGCCTGGCTGAAGAATGTTTTTAACAACAGCAAAAAGCTTTCCTGGAAGGAAGACAGTGGGAGTAGGTAGCAAACATGGACCATGGTCCATTCACTATAAATTAGAATTCAGTCATTAAGAGGAACCAGGGAACAGCCTGGGACAGGATCCTTCTGGTTTCCTTTGTGCCCGGAGCTATACCTGTGCTATAGCTCTCCATACCCAAATACCACTAAGAGAGAGCTGGTCTCTCAGGAGTGCTGACACATCTTCGAGCACAGGTAAGACTACCACTTCAGCTCAAATTTCTGGCCCAAGAGGGACTGGTCCAGAGCCATCAGGACACAGGAACCAAGGAACAACCAGGCACAGGATCCTTCAGGTTTCTGTCTGCACCCCCTGAGCTGACCCTTTGCCATAGCTCTCCATACCAAAATTCCTCCCAGAGAGAACTGTACTCCCAGAACTACTGACACACAGGCTTGCAGGAGGGACAAGCCACAGTCAGAGACAGCAAGATCAGCTAACACCAGAGATAACCAGATGGTAAGAGGCAAGGGTAAGAGCATAAGCAACATAAACCAAGGCTACTTGGCATCATCAGAACCCAGTTTTCCTACCATGTGAGCCCTGGATACCCCAATACACCAGAAAAGCAAGACTCTGATTTAAAATCCAATCTCATGATGGTGATAGAGGACTTTAAGAAGGACATAAATAACTCCCTTAAAGAAATACAGGAGAATTCAGTCACTGAGGTATGGCCTGAGAGTTTCAGTGACCTATGAGTACAGTGACCTTCACCAGAATAGCAAAAATTATATAATGCTTGACTAATACTCTTAAAACCAGCACAACAGGCCACAGGGTTTTAATGAAAAGTATTTGAGAGGTTTTTTTCCCCCCCTTATAAATAAAAGATGCAATCTTTGTATTTGATGTAAATCTGACCTGTTTCTATGGAAAACTGGGCCCTTGTAAAACATTGAATCATCAGAGAGAGAAATGCAGAAGGAATGACTTTGTGTCATTTCCCAAATCTGCATTTCTTTTTTTGACACAGTGGATCCTAAGGAAATCTGAAGTAGTTTTCTCCAGGGATGACCTTACCTCACTGTTGGCTACTGTTTCCTAAATTCTTCTGTATCCTAATGATGCTACTGCTATTCATCAGCTTTGAGGAGTAGGGAGGGAAGAAGGTAGAAATCATGGACTAAAACATCAAATGACATTTGAGGTTGAAGGAAATCTATTATGTAGATAGATAACATTCGTGTTATTAACTCTCTCATGTGGATTGGAATTGAACTGATTGCTAAAGCGCATTCTATGATGTAATGGACATAATCTTTCTCAACAAAATTCACCATGTTCTTAGTTAACAACAACACCCCCCACCCCCAAATCACTCAGCCTAGTCACATTCATCTCCTTAACTTTACTGTTGCTTAGCCCTGAAGCATGGCTTCCAGAGTTGCAAAGATGTTACCTTCTTCAAGCTTCCTGTGAATCTCAGTACCACAATATTTTAAAATATCCTCGTACATCTTCAACTTTCTCATAGTTACTCATTCAACCAGCTATTGTAGGGGTGAGTGTTGTAGAGCTGACCAGTCAAACCTGATCTACCTTGTGCAGCAACTTTTAATCCTGTTGCCATGATCTGAATGTTGTGTCCACCCCGCATTAATAACTTGAAAGCCTGACTCCCTAAAAGGATGGTGTAGAAGGAGGGCACCTAATCCCCTTCAAGAGAAGTGGTTGGGTCCTGACAGATGAGGATTCATGATTGTGATTCCTATTTAAAAAGAGAGCAAGTAACAGGAGAGAGGGGCTGGGGGTGCCATCCCTGGACCAGGTTGGGAGTCCACACCTGCAAATCTGCCAGTACATTTTTCTTGGACTTGCAGCCTTCAGCACTGTGAGGAACAAATTTCCATTGCTTATAAATCACCCAGTCTATGCATCCCAAATCATCCAAAGACACAGGGCTAACCTGCTGTGACAAACAATTAGAAACAGAATGGTTGCCTAATGGAGAAGAATAAAGAGGGAAGCTGCAGTCAGTGTCTGGCAAGCTTCAGGCTTTGGGCTAATGTTGGGGATTGGTTCTAATGCTTTCTCTTAATTCAGCCTCCAAAAGCAGGAATCTGCGGTCTAAATGCTGAAGGTCCCTGTCCCCAATTGGTTTTTGATTGATCAATAAAGAGCCAATGGCTAGATAGAATGAAAGAGGTGGAATATCTAGGTTCCAGGAGGAAGAACAGGGAAGGAGAAAGGGTTGCCAGGAGAAGGGGTAAGAAGGACCACACTGGGAAAGAACAGGAGGGAGTAACAGCGGAAATTTAGGTACAAGAAGGAAAGTTGCCCCCAGAAGGCCTACCCAGAAGCATCTTGGGCAACAAAGAGAGGGGTCCACCCAGAAGAAGCTAGGGAAACAAAGATAAAATAAGGATTTTAGAGGTATTAAGCCAGGAATACCAGAGGGGCATATTTCATAGCTGCTGGGAGTTTTAGAAGTGCCCCACCATTGAGCTAGTCAAGGCGTATCAAAATTAAACTAGCATGTGTGTCTTTCATCGTGAATCCAGAGGGCTCTGACAGGTGACTGGAAGCGCCCTCACTTCACTACTACAGGCTAAGGAGTGATACATCTCTGAGGAAGTGATTATTTCTGAAGGAGGGAAAAGAGTGGACAGACAAACTTGACTCTTCCCACATGGGCCATGGGATATAGGGTTAAAGTCTTCTCAGTTGTTGGCCCTTAAGATCCTTAAAGGTAAGTCGTCATATCTCTCTCTGCCTTTTTCACCTTGACTTGGAGCTCCAAATTCATTGTTATTCTTCATGTGGCCAGAAGTCATTATTTCCTACCATTCTGCATTTATACTTTGAAGTATCACCTGGAGGAAAATGTTCTAGAGGAAGCATAGACAGCCTTGACTGAAATGAGACCATCTCTTTCTTTGGAGTGGTTGCATTGTTTTCAGTGCAGCTTGGTGATATGTTAACTCTCTTTTAAACATTTATTATGCACTTGGCAACCCAATATCAACCTTTCCTCTCCTCCCAGTACCCCCTTATGAAAATCCTTCCCCCATTCCAACTTTCCCTTCTCTTGAAGGGGATTAGGTATACCTTCTCCCATTGAGGCCAGACAAAGCAGTTCTGTTAGGGCTGCTAGATCCACAGGCAGGCAGGCAGGCAGGCAACAGGCTCAGGGACAGCCCTTGATTCAGCTGGTGGGGGATCTGTGTGAAGACCAAGCTGCTCATCTGCTATATATGTGCAGGGGGCCTGGGTACAGCCATGTTCACTGTTTGGCTGGTGATTCAATCTCTGGGAGACCCCAACAGTTCAGGTTAGTTGGCTCTGTTGGTCTTCCTCTAGAGTAAGTCCCTGTCCATTTCAAGTTCTTCAGTCCTTCTCCCAACTCTTTCACAAGATTCCCCAACTCCATGTAATATTTGGCTGGGTGGAGCCTCTCAGGACATTAGGTTCCTGTCTGCAGTCATAAAAGATTAACATTAATACTGTTAGCAATTGGTTCTTGCCCATGGAATGGGTCTCAATTTGAGACAGTCATTGGTTGTCCATTCTCTCAGTCTCTGCTCTATCTTTGTCCCTGCCTTGTAGGCATGATATATTTTGGGTTGAAGGTTTTGTGGGTGAGTAGCTATCCTTATCTCTCCACTGGGAATCCTGCCCCTGGAAGTGGCTACTCTAGGATCCATATCCCCCACTGCTAGGAATATAGCATAGACCCTCTGGGACGTCTCCTCATCCCAGAGATTGCTCCCTCCCCCTGACGATCTCCCATTTCTCTCCCCTGTTCTCCTTACATATGATCTCCTCACCACCACCCTCCCCTTCCCATCTTCCACCCAGTTCCTTCCATCCATTGACATCCAATATCTATTTTGTTTCCCCTTCTGAGAAAGATGTAACCATCCTCTCTTGGGATCTCCTTGTTAGTGGGTTGTTTGAGTCTGTTGATTATAGCATGATTCTCCTGTATTTTATGGCTAATATTTACTTATAAGTACATAAGTACATAACATGTATGTCCTTTTGGGTCATGGTCACCTCACTCAGAATAATATTTTCTACTTCCATTCATTTGCCTGCAAAATTCATATCCTTGATTTTAACGACTGAGCCATATTCCATTCTGTAGATATACCACATTTTCTGTATCCATTCTTCAGTTGAGAGACATCAAGGTTGTTTTCAGTTTCTGGCTATTTCAGATAAAGCTCTATTGTACAGTTGAGCAAGTGTCCTTGTGGGATGGTGGAGCATCTTTTGGGTATATGCCCAGGAGTAGAATAGCTGGGTCTTGAGGTAGAACTATGCCAAATCTTCTAAAAAAAAAAACCTGCCAAATTGATTTACAGAGTGGTTGTACAATTTGCCTGTCCACCAGCAATGCAGGAGTGTTTCCCTTGCTCCACAACCTTGCCATCACGTGCTTTCCTTTGAGTTTTTGATCTTAGCAATTCAGATTGATGTAAGGTGATATCTCAAAATTATTTTGATTTGCATATCCCTGATGGCTAAGGTCATTGAACATTTCTTTAGGTGCTTCTTGGCCATTTGTTATTCCCATGTTAAGAATTCTGTTTAGTTCTGTACCCCAGTTTTTCATTGGTTATTTGGATTGTTTGTGTTAAGTTCTTTATATATTTTGGGTATTAGCCCTTTGTCAGTTTAGGGTTAGTGAAGATCTTTTCCCAATCTGTAGGCTGTCATTTGTTCTAGTGACATCCTTTGTCTTACAGATAGATGCTTTTCAGTTTCATGAGGTCCCATTTATTAATTCTTGACCTTAATGCCTGAGCCATTGGAGTTCTGTTCAGGAATTTGTCTCCTCTACCAATGATTTCAAGGCTATTCCCCATTTTCTCTTCTATTTGATTTAGTGTGTCTCATTTTATGTTGAGGTCTTTGATCCATTTGGACTTGAGTTTTGTGCATTGTGATAAGTATGATCTGTTTGCATTCTTCTACATACAGATATCCACTTAGTACAGCAGCATTTGTTGATGGTTCTCTCCCTACTCAATTATGTAATTTTTGCTCCTTTGCCAAACGTAAAGTGTGCATAGATATGTGGGTTTTTTTCTGGGTCTTTGAAATCAATTCCATTGATCCATTTATATACCGGGACCATGCAGTGTTTGTTACTATTTCTCTGTAATACAGCTTGAAGTCAGGGATAGTAATACTCCAGAATTTCTTGTATTCTTCAGGATCATTTTAGCTGTTCTGGGTTTTTTGTTTTTCTATATGAAATTCAGAAGCTCTTTCAAAGTTTATAATAAAGCATGTTGGAATTTTGATGAGGATCTCATTGAATGTGTGGGTTGCTTTTGATAAGATGACCATATTTACTATGTTAATTCTACTGATCCAGTGTAAGGGTGATCTTTCCACCTTCTGATATCTTCCTCAATTTCTTTCTTTGGAAACTAGAAGTTTTTATTATACAGGTTCTTTCACTTGCTTGGTTAGAGTTACATTATGGAATTTGATGCTATTTGTGGATATTGTGAAGGGTCCTGTTGTCCTAACTTCTTTCTCAGCCTGTTTATGGCTGGGGTAGAGGAGGGCTACTGATTTCTTTGAGTTAGTTTTGTATCTAACCACTTTGCTGAATGTGTTTTTCAGCTGTAGGTGTTCTCTGGTAGAATTTTTGGGGATATATATATATATATATATATATATATATATATATATATATATCATCTGCAAATAGTGATACTTTGACTTCTTCCTTTCTGATTTATATCCCTTTGACCTCCTTTTTTTTTTTTATTGCTCTAGTTAGAACTTCAAGTGCTAAACTGAAGAGATGGGGAAAATGGACAGCCTTGTCCCTGATTTTAGTGGAAATGTTTAAGTTTCTCTCCATTTAATTTAATGTTGGCTATTGGCTTTCTGTATATTGCCTTTATTGTGTCTAGGTATGTACCTTGTATCCATGTTGTCTCCAAAACTTTTATCATGAAGAGGTGTTGGATCGTGTCAAATGCCTTTTTGACATCTAGTGATATGACCATGGGTTTTTTTCCCAGTTTGTTTATAAGGTGATTATGTTGATGGATTTTCATATATTGAACCACCCTTGCATCCCTGGAATTAAGCCTACTTGAACATGGTGGATGATGTCTTTGATGTGTTCTTGGATTTGGTCTGTAGGGTGATAATATTCTCCTCCTTAGACATAGCTTTCTGTATAACAAGATTTCATTTTACTGTTGATTCATTTTGGTATCTAAGATGTCAGAACTTCATTATAGAAAAGTACACTGCCACACCCTCCTAGGGACATGTGGAGTGTGGAGAACCCTGGAAACAAAAAGGTGAAAATGTAAGACAATTTTAAGATCTAGGCCAAGAAACAATTCATATCCTTTGAATTTATTTTATGAAGTTATGAGATTTGTCTATTTATTTTGGCTTTAAATATTACATTATAAATATCACATCTTAGGCATTACCTTTAAAGTTTTATTATACTGTTGTGGATTGAACTGTTCAGATTGTTCTTCTGAAGTTCATACTTTGAAGCTCTTCTCCCAGTACCTAGGGTATGACTCTTTTTGAAGATAGGGGCTTTAAAGAAATACGTAGGTTAAGATGGAATTGTTACCATGGACTCTAATCCCATAAGCTCAGAATCTTTGTAAGAATAAATTTAGATACATAAAGAGACTCCAGGAATGGATACAGTTAAAGAAATGACTATAGAAGAATGTGCCAGAAGGTGGCCATCTGCAAGAAAGGCAGAGACACCAGGGACAGGTGCACACAAAGACAAAGCTATGTGACAATGCATGGAGGAAGTGGCCTTCTTGCAAGTAAGGCAGGGTACCATAGAAGAGAATGAGAATATGTTGTTTAGCCAGATAGTCCATGAGTCCCAGCTGCTATGGCAGGCCAAGGAAAACAAGGGTTATTTCAAAATTAGAATCAAGGTAATTGCGTAGAAGCTCCACAAACCTCTCATTTCACATTGACAATGATCAACGGGTGGGGAAGTGATTTCAACTCTTTTTTTTTTTTTTTCATCTATTTCACCACTCAGATTGTGAAAGGAATAGTTCTGTAATTCTGTAGGTATATCCATGAGTACTTTAGCATGCATTTCTAAAAGCAAGTACCTTTTTAGACCACACTTCCTTAGTATCATAAATTGTCTAGTATACTATTCATATTTATAAATTATTTCCTATCTTAATATAATCCTTAGGGCTCTTCTCCATTTTACATCCTTTTCTTCCCCTTTATCCTTGATGTCTGTTAGTAGGTGGAGTGGCTTTTGTTGTCTTGTGGTTTATCAGAGTATAGAATTGCCTCGCTGTGTTTCTGTTTGAGATGCTCTTCTATACTGGATTTGCTTTTGTTTTTGTAAAGTGGCAGTCTGTGCACTACAAGTTCCCATGTAGTGGTAAAGACAGTCCTCAGTCTTATGCTACCAAATAAAATCCTTAGTACCAGGAATGGGTTATTGCTGCAAGATATTTGATCTCATTGTGAAAACTGGGAATATGTTATATACTGAAAAATTCTGTTTGTAGTTGTTGTCAGCCCTAGAATTTACTATGCTTTTATTTTTAAGTCTAATTTTTTCACCGTCATGCCTGAATCAAGACCTCAAACCTGTTAGTCTGCTGATCAATGTTCACCTTAATGAAGGTCAAGTTTTTAGCTAAGGACTTTGGACTTAAAACAATTACAGATCTCATGTTCATCATAAGGACTCTAGGCACAGAAATTATGCTGTTTATGCTTTTTAGTCATGTTTAATGAGTATATTTCGGCTGCCTTTGCTACAAAACAAAGCTAAAAGATCATTAGGAGTGCCAGGGTATCTGTGTGAGATACCAGCTGTTCTTTCATCCATTTCATGGATGTGTTCTTTACACTATTTACATATGGCATGCTATATCATACTCTATACCAGTGACCCTCACCATGACCCTCAAGTTTAATGCCAGCCTGGCTTATATGGGGAGACCAGTATGGTACAGTTAAATTCAATATGCTATTTTTTTCTAATTGAGTGAGGGGACCTCTTAAGAATATTAAATCACTCATCAGGTCTCCTGTACATCTGAGTAAAGTTAAGAGAGTCCTATTAGAAAAATAACCTCCTATCTAGGGACAAGAGAGACAGGTGCAGTTGGCAAGGCCCATGACATTACAAGATGCTGGGATGCTTTAGATCACTGTGGCTATTGTCATGAAAAATGCTCTCATAGGCTACAGTATGTGAAAACTAGGTGCCCAGTTGGTAGTCCTGTTTGAGACAGGTTATGATCTCTTTAGGTGTTTCGTCATTGCTATAGGAGGTACATCAGCACAAGTGTCACCTCACTTCCAGTTCTTGTTCTCTTTGCTCCGTTGGTGTGGTTGAGGTGTGATGTCTCCGCTCCTTACTCCTGTTGCCATTATGGACGCTCTGGAGCCATAGCCAAAATAAATTCTTTTTTCTATAACCCATGTTGGGTCATCTTTTTGTTTGTTTGTTTGTTTGTTTGTTTGTTTGTTTTTGAGACAGAGTTTCTCTGTATAGCCCTGGCTGTCCTGGAACTCACTTTGTAGACCAGGCTGGCCTCAAACTCAGAAATCTGCCTGCCTCTGCCTCCCAAGTGCTGGGATTAAAGGCATGAGCCACCAAGCCTGGCTGGTCATCTTATTTTATTAAAACAAGTAACTAATATAATTATTATATTTAGGTGTTTAGTTTGTTGTTGCTGTTGTTGCTGCTGCTGCTGCTGCTGCTGCTGCTGCTGTTTTGAAGCAGGGCTTATATAGCCCAGGCAGTTCTTAAAAGTCAGAATATTCTTGCTTTGTGTGTATGAGTGCTAACATTTATAGGTTTGTGCCATCAGGCATAGCTTAGGTATATATAGTTTTGATTTTCATATTTTAGAGACAGGGAAATAAATGTATCCAAAGAAAGTGGTGACAAATGCTAAGAAAAATGACATCCTCTAAAAGAAAGGAAATTATTCCGAAGGAGAGGACGAATCAGAAGCAACATATTTTGTCCTCTCTTTCTTTTGAAGATTTGTCATAATGAAGTATCTTGTTCTTTCCTTTCTATCCCCCTTAAACAGAATGGCACGGATTCCAACTGGGGCTAAGTTGCCCAGACATCAACAAGGAAAGCAGTCACTGAGTGGCTGGCCTCACACGCAGCACATGCAGTTTGAAAAGTTAAATGTAAAATCACTCAAAGGTTTTATTGAAAATAAGGCTGAGAACTAGATGTCCATATATATCAAATAGGAACTTGATATCTCATGCTGTACACAAATCAACTTAAAATGAATCAAAGACCTGAAATCCAGACCTGAAACTATGAAACTACACAAGGAAAACTAGAAGTCATTGATGTAGACAGTAACTTTTTGACACTGGCTTCAAAGCATAGTGAACCACATTATATGATTAGAATTAGATCTACAAACATATCTATGGGAATAAAGTACAAGGACACCTATGGAATGAAAGAAAACATTCCCAGGACAAACTAGCCTGGGCTACTCCTGGGACAAAGAATTAATGCTCAGTATATACAAAAATCTCTAAATCTAGCAAGAACAGCAAAAAGATCCAAGTGATATGGACCACTGGTTCTCAAAAGCAGAAATAAAGTGACCAAAATTATATTAAAAAGTTCAATATAATACTATTAGTCATGAGGGTAGTGTAACTAAACACTGTGATAATGTCATCACACTTAGAATGGCTGTCATGAAAACAATAAAGTAATGAATGCTGGTGGGGTGTGGAGAGGAAATGAACTGTCATTGACCAAGGTGATAAAAAGTAGAACGACCAGTAGGAAGAGCATTGTGGAGAGCCTTCAGAAACTAAAATTAGTTCTTCCATTTGACCCTGCTATCTCGTGTCTGGGCACTCGCCTCTAGAAAATGAAACCAACACACAAAGAGACACATTTGTGGTGTCCAGTGCACCATTCTCAATAGCTAGGTTGAGCCACCTAGGTGCCCTTCAGTGGCTAAGAGCGGACTTTACAACACAGTAAATAAGCACATCTGAATATTATCCAGCCATAAGGAAAACTGAAATTTTGTACATTTCAGAAGAGTAATAAAACTGAAGGACAGTTTTAAGTAATTGAGTCCGATGTAGACAAGTACATGTTCTCTCTCATATGTGGTGGATCTGGAGACTTGGTTTACTCATAGAACAGTGATTATTAGTTGTTGGTAAGGGAGAAAGTGGGTAAGGGAAGGCTGGGTTTGATTGGTGTTCTTTACTGGGTCAGCTGAAGGCCTGGGTGCCATTGTACTTTCTATTTAGCTGATGCCCAGGAGGCAACTGTATTTCTCCTATGTTAATGCTTTAACTAGCATGTATTAACTGTATCTAATAATGGGTTTCATTCTGAGAATTTCATGCATTTGCATATGATGTTTCAATCACACACACCTAGTTATGTTTCCTTATTTCCCTTATTTCTCTTATTTTTATAGACAAAAATATAACTGTGTGAGCTTGACTAAAGTTACTGGATTTCAACATTTTTACAATAAATAATTGTCGCAGAATATTTGATCACGCTGTGAACCCCAAGATTGTGTTATTTCCTGAACAAACCATGTTTCTAGTTGTGTTGTGGTCCAGCTCTTAGCACATACTTTTAATCTCTTTGGCTGGAAAACAGATATGCTGTAAACAATGAGGGTAAACTTAGCTTATAGAAGGAAGCACCCATGTTTGAAAGGTATGTCTAATTGAGTGGCAGACAAAGTGAGGAATCAGAGAAAGATTTAACAAAATAGGCTATGCTCAACCCATGAGAACAAAGAGGAAAGGGAAGCTACTTGAGGGGCAGTGCAGGGAGGAAAGAAAAAGAGGCAGTTTTACCAGGACAGTTACAGAGAGCTGAGCAGAGGGAGAAAAGAAGGGGGCAGTTTTACTGGAACAGTTGTGCAGAGACAGGTTGCAGAGAGAGAGAGAGTGAGAGAGTGAGAGAGAGAGAGAGAGAGAGAGAGTGAGAGAGAGAGAAAGAAAGAGAGAGAGATTACAAGCTAGACACAGGTGAGGGTAGAGCAAGCCAAAGATTGAGAACAAGCCAGAGATTAAAACATATTGCCAAAGTTAGTAACAGGCAAAGGAGAGCAATTAAGGAGAAGCCAAGAGAAGCCAGATTGAATCAATCAGCTTTGAGAGGAGTTTAAGCCAGAACAGCTGAATTGAACTGGCCAGTAAGAGATCAGAAAGAACCAGAAAGGGGTGAGCTTATTTAGCAGTAAGTCTCAGAGGCTGAAAACGTTCTGAGCCTAGTTTAAGATGGTACAGAGGCTAGAAGCTTCCAAGACTAGGCCTAAGTTAGCAAACAGAGGCATTAAACCTCTGAGATGACAATTTATCAGGAGAATAAAAAATAATACTTTTCCAAATTATTTCAGGTTTTAAAAGACTCCTGAAAATTACAGTGATATAAGCATTACAGTTTTGTAATTTGGAATAGCTCTGAATAAAATATTCTGTACACACCTAACTTAAATTTACTATTCAAAAGTTTTTCTCACAGTTGTAAAAAGAGAGACTTTAATTCGATATACATCAATCCTAGATTATCCTGTTAATGGAATGAACGGATTGAGTCTTTAAACACAAGTGTCCAGGTATCTATTTTGTTACAATTCTGAGTGTTAGCTGTGAGCTTTTGACCTTTTACTCTTCACAGAAGTAAATGGAAGTTTTGAATCAGCCCGAGTTTAGAGATGCTAAAGTAATAAAAATGTTGTAGTCAGTAGATTGTGGATCGTCTGCGTGGCTTTACTTCATTGGTGGCTGGAAACACTGTAACTGTATTCTGAAAAATGGATTACTTTTTAAGTTCTGAAACTTCACCTTGGACCCCTGAATTACCTGCAAAAGGGAAAATGTATTGCTTTAATTAAATTGCACAAACATTAGTATCTGTTAGTAATCCATGTATTTACCTATCCATGATTGTATGCCACTCTGTGAAGGCCAAAACAAAAATGTTGAAGAGTCATTATTACTGATTTTATTTCTTGCCAGACTTGGTTAGACAAGAACTTTTATGAGTGCAGATTCTGAGCCTGCTTCCTGCATCACAGTTCGAAAATGTCAGCACATATGCACCTTTTAATGTCAATCATCGTGATTACTATGGAATGCATGGATTTTGAAGAGAAACCAGTTGGAATAGCTGCATAAATCCCTGTGGACTGTATGAGACATTAAAGAAAATGAAGCTGAGATGTGATTCCTCTCCTTATTATCTTTCTGGCATTCTGGCTTATCAGCGCATTTTCTCATCTCTAGAATCCAGCCCACAGCAGATTTGTTCTAATACCATGACCAGCACAGATGCAAGTTGCTTATGTCGCTGTGGCTTTTGTGTAATGGAAATAGTTGAGTGTCCATCAGGAGTGAGTGAAAGCTGTTTCAAACTCTACAGACATCCAGTTGATTTCTTTGCCTTGATCTCTTCCTTGTGTTTGTATAGGCCAGGCCAGGCCAGGCCAGGCTATGGCACACAGACAAAGGTCAGGGACAAATTTCTGGAGTCCATTCTTTCTTTCCACAATGTGGGCCCCAGGGATCAGACTCAAACTCCTTTACAGCTGGGCCATCACACTATCTTGATACCATCAGTCCTGTATATTCCTGTGTCTTTAATTTGGTCTGATCTTCCAGATGTCTGGGCTAGTGAAATTTCCATTTAGCCTTTAAGCAGTAGTTTTTTTTTTTCCTATTTTTTTATTATATATTTTCTTTTTTTCCCCATTTTTATTAGATATTTTCTTCATTTACATTTCAGATATTATCCCAAAAGTCCCTATACCCTCCCCCATCCCCCGCCCTGCTCCCCTACCCATCCACTCCTACATCTTGGCCCTGGCATTCCCCTGTACTGGGGCATATAAAGTCTGCATGACCAAGGCGCCTCTCTTCCCAATGTTGGCCAACTAGGCCATCTTTTATATATGCAGCTAGAGACATGAGCTCTGGGGGTACTAGTTAGTTCCTGTTATTCTTCCACGTATAGGATTGAAGACCCCTTCAGCTCCTTGGGTACTTTCTCTAGCTCCTTCCTTGTGAGTCCTGAGTTCTATCTAATAGCTGATTGTGAGCGTCCACTTCCATGTTTGCCAGGCATTGGTATAGCTTCCCACAGCTATATCAAGGCATTTCAGCACTATCTTGCTGGCATATGCAATCGTGTCTATGTTTGGTGGCTGATTATGGGATGGATCCCCGGCTGCTGCAGTCACTGGTTGGTCCATCCTTTGGTTCAGCTCCACACATGATCTCTGTAACTCCTTCAATGTGTGCTTTTTTCTTAATTCTAGGAAGGGGCGAAGTGACCACATTTTGATCTTCATTCTTCTTGAGTTTTGTGTGTTTAGTAAATTGTATCTTGGGTATTCTAGGTTTCTGGGCTAATATCCACTTATCAGTGAGTACATGTTATGTGAGTTCTTTTGTGATTGGGTTACCTCACTCAGGATGATACCCTCCAGATCCACCCATTTGCCTAGGAATTTCATATATTCATTGTTTTTAATAGCTGAGTAGTACTCCATTGTGTAAATGTACCAAAATTTTGTATCCATTCCTCTGTTGAGGGACATCTGGGTTCTTTCCAGTTTCTGGCTAATATGAATAAGGCTGCTATGAACATAGTGGAACATGTGTCCTTCTTACCTGATGGTACATCTTCTGGATATATGCCCAGGAGAGGTATTGCAGGATCTTCCAGTAGTACTATGTCCAGTTTTCTGAGGAATCACCAGACTGATTTACAGAGTGGTTGAACAAGCTTGCAGTCCCACCAACAATGGAGGATAAGCAGTAGTTCTTTAGTATTATGTAATACTTTAGAAAACAGAAGGTAGGTAGACCTCAGTTGTATAATTAAATATTCAATAATCAGAACAAATCAAGCAGATATTTAAAGAAAACATTCAGCTCTCTATGTTGGGTGCTACAGCTGTGATACTGTGCACAGCCAATGTCTTCTAAGATTTCATCATCTACTGGAGAGCAGGGGCAGAAGGCGAAAGATAGGAGGTGTTGAATGGTGATGGGTGGTGTGATCTCCGAGCAAGGAGGAGAGCATCACCCAGACTGGGGCATGTACTCTGTGTGATTACCAACCACCTGCTGTTCCCAGTCTTACAGTGTTTGTGCTGGAGATCACCATGGATATTCATCTCGCAAGTTAACTGCACTGCATTAACTGTCATAAAACATTATGACAGAGACTTTATTTCACCTTCATTTTATCTCAAACAGGTTAATAAAGTGCCTTGTCAGGAATAACAGCAGTAACATCGCTGCAGAATGCTAGGCTCCCTGCTAAAGCCATGCTGTGAGAATAGTGGTTATGGGAAGGTGACATTTAAGGAGATGACAGATGCAGTACAAGTGCACCATGTATGACTGTACGTCTTTCATCCCCACCTTTTACATTTTATACATTTTTATGTGTAGAAAACACTTAGCATCTTTACCTTTTTATGTCCAAGCTGGTGTCATTAAGTACATAATTCTACATGGCTGTCACTGCCATCTGTTTCTGTTTCCAGAGCTCTGTTGATCCTCTAAGACAAAGTCGACATTTGTGAAACAATAAGTCATTTCCATCCCCTTATCTTCTGTCTTTCTGTAGGTTTGACTCAGTATCCAACATAAAGGCATTTGTCTTTTGTGACATATTTATTTTACTTAGTTATGGCCTAAAGGTCTTCATTTATGTTGAAGCATGTGCCAGGATAGCCTTTCTTTTTATGACTGACGGTTAATCCATTTTATATATAGACTGTATTTTGATTTCTTATCTGTCTGTCCATAAACACTTGGGTTTCTCCCACATCTGATCTCTTGTGAAAGATGCTGCTGTGGACAGTTGTACAAATTATTTCCCTTAGAAGTTCTGAAGTCTGTTGTTATTAATGATATTCACCATGCTGTGCAGTAGATCTTTTGAACATATTCCCCATGACTGACAATTTTTGTTCTCTGATGAACATCTTCTCCAGCTTCCCCCACCCCAAGCCTGTTACAATCTTCCTTCCCATGAACTCAATTCTTAGAGATCTACTTATGAGTGAGACCATGGGACATCTGCCTTTCTGGGCTTTTTTTTTTTTTTTTTTTTTTTTTTTTTTTTTTTTTTTTTTTTTTTTTTTGTCTTAATGTTCTCAGTGTGCATAAATGCTGTTGCCAATGGCAGGATTTGCTTCCTTTTTAATGCCAAATGTGCGTGTTTACTATGTGTTTCAGACCATTCCTCTATCATTTAGATGGATTCCATGTCATACCTATTTTGAAAATAATGCTATAATGAATGTGGGAATAGAGATAATTACTCTACATTTCCTTTGGATATACACATGCTCTGAAGTGAGGTTTTAAGATGATACCATAGTGCTACTTTTATTTTTTCAAGCCACCTCTTTTATGTTCTGTATTGGCTGTATAAATGTTCATCCCTACCAAAAGTGTACAAGGTTTCCACCTTTCTGCACTTTCTCTTAAATATTTGCCATCCTTCACGTTAAAAAAGAAAGTTCTAGTCTCACTACGCCGCCCTGGCTGGACTGGGACTTACTTTGTAGACTAGGCTGGCCTTCAACTCACTCTGATCTCTGATCTCTGCTCTCCCTCCCTCTCTCCCTCAACATCTCTCTCTGACTGTTTAACTCCCATCATTCCACTTTCTACTTATTGAGTGGATGCTGGGTCTTTCTCAGATGGCTTCCCCTTTGTTATTTTACTGTGGGCCATCCCATTGACTGATTTTGCACATTGAATTTTTGCACATTGAATTAAGAATAAACGGGGCTTTATTGTAATACACACACTCTCACACACACACATATGCTGTTGAATTTAGTTTGCTCACATTTTAATGAGAATCTTTGCATCTATCAAGCAAATGTGGACTTAGAATTTTATAATTTTTGTAGGATTTTGTTATGAATTATCATCAATGTAATGCCTCCCTTATGGAATGAGTTACAAAGGAGTGTTTCTTCCTCTTCAGTGGTGTTTCTTTTTTAAGAAAAGTTTGAGAAACTTTAATGTTAGTTTATCTTTGAATAAGTCTGATATTCAATGTTTATTTTCAATTTGAGAGAATTTAGAACCACAAGGGAGCTGTGCTTCTGAGCATGCCCATGACACATTACTATGGTTACTTTAACTGATGTGGGAAGACATCTATGAATTGTGCATGTGAACATTCTCTGGGCATGGGAATTGAGACATCCCAGGAGGAAGCAGAGCGTTGCACCAAAGCATGCATTCGTGGCACTAGAATCCTCACCCTGCATGTGATAAGAGCGACTGTTTCCTTGACTTCTCTGCCATGATGGATAGTACTTTAGACTGTGATCTAAAACAAGCCCTTTCTCCCTAACATTGCTTGGTCAGGGTACTTTATCACAGCAATGGGAAAAGAAATGGAAAAGCAAGCCCCTGTCCCAGGGTGTGCTCTTGATGACAGAGTCAAGTTCCTTACTCGTCATAAATCTGTTCAGACTTTCTGTTTCCCTCCTCCTGGTTTCATCTTGGTAGGATTTAACTGTTTTGGAATTTGGCCACTACGTGTACATTTCCAGTTCACTGCCATATCATTGCTCACGTTAGCATCCCTTTTCCCCCACTGTAGAATTGGTAGTCATGCCCTTCCCTTGATTCACTATTGTAATGACTTGAATCTCTTAGCTCTTTCTTCTCAGTCCATGTAGCAGGTGATTTTTTTTTTTTTGTTTGAGAACCAAATTGTTATTTTATTGATTTTTTTTTTAAATTTACTTTTTATTTAGTTCATCTTTTATCTGACCTTTATTTACTCCTTTCTTTTTCTGCCAGCTTCAGGTTTGGCTGACCCATTTTTCATCGAGTTTTGTTTTGTTTTGTTTTAATTATAAAGTTAGGTTTTTGATTGAGATCATTTTATATGAGCATTTGTAGTTGTAATTTCTACCATAACATTGAATCTGTTGTCTCCCACACATTTTAGTGTGTTGTGGTTTTGTTGTTGTGTTTTCATTTGTTGATAGATTCATTGGGTAATTCCTATTTTGTCGATTTCATACAAGTTGCAGTTATTTGGGAAGAGGGATCCCACTTGGGCATCTGCCTCTATTAGACTGGCATATTGGCAAGTCTGTGGAGCAGTTTCTTGATTGATAATTGATGTGAGTGACAGGTGTCAGGTGACTGTGGGATGTGTTGCCCCTAGACAGGTGGTTCTGGACTGAGCAAATTGAGCAAGCCTTGGAGAGCAAGCCAGTAAGCAGCATTCCTCAGTGGTCCTTCAGTTTCTGGCAATGGGGTTCTGGCAGAGTTCCCACCCTGATGTCCCCTCATTGATAGACTATGACACAGGCATGCAGCCTTCCTCTCCCAATTGCATTTGGCCAGCATTTGCTCATAGCACCAGAAACCATCCTAGCACAGTGCTTAATAGTACTCTATTAAATTTTCACATATATATATGGATTTCCCAGTTTTTCTTCCTGTTTCTTTTACTCTTCTTCTTTCCTTTTTCTTTTACATTTTCATATTTTTCGATTTTTAACAAAATAAAAACACATTCTCTTTATTTTTTTTGAGAGTATAATATAATTACATCATTTTCCCTTCCCCTTTCTCTAACTCTCACTTGCCCCTCTCCCAGCACTCTTCTAATTCATGGGAAATCCCATGCTTTGGCCCAGGCTGTTTTGAGACTGCAGGCTCAGAGTGCTCCCTTAGACTTCTGAGCTCTAGGAACCAGTCACACCACCAGTCACCCTGCCATCCCTGACCCAGTGGAGTGTTGGCTTGTTTTGTTTTCTAAATGATAGCTAATTTTATTTTATTATGGTCAGAGAAAAATACTATGTATACCACACATGTTTTTATTTCTTTCTGGATTTGGAAAGATTCGTTATGTTAAGGATTCAGGAAGTCTCTATAGCTAAAGTGTAATGTACTGGGCTAGGGAAGAGGAATGGGGTGAACTGGGAATCAAAGATGGAAGATAAAAGAAACCCTAAGAGTTCCTACCAGATAGTCTTTATTCTTGGTACTGAGGGAGGGCGTTATAAAGGTTGCAGAGAAGGAGTTTTTCAAGGTATCATCATCATCATCATCATCAGGTACTGGGGAATGGACCCAGGACACTGTTTATGCTAGCAAGTGTTTTACTACTGAACTTTATCCCTTGCTCTATTTATTTGTAATTATTAAGTTATTGATATTATTTATGGATTAGTTGATTGGTTTGGTTTTTTGTTTGTTTTTTGTTTTGTTTTCTTTTGTTTTGTTTTTGAGATAAGGGCACACACTTAAATCTAGGCTGCTGTGAAACTCACTGTGTGATCTAGGGTGTCCTTGAACAAATAGCAATCCTCCTGCCTCAGCATACTGAGTGCTAGAATTACAGGGGTGAGGCCCCACCCCCCAGCTTTACGCCATATTATTTCAACCATATTCCTGGAGTGCATTTGAGAAAGCTGATTGTAGAGGTAAAGAAAGGCAGAATATATACTGTGATATATGAAATTCTTGGCAGTTGAGGGGAACCAAGGGCAAGTGGATGTCTGGAGTTAGAGAGAATTGCACAGCCATTTGCTGTGGCTGCCATAAAAATATACCATAGGTGGCTACAGCAAGAGAAAGTTGTTAACCAGCAGTGTTAGCAGCTGGAAAGCCCATTGACAAGGTGTGGTGACAAGGTGTGGTGAGATGACATTCACCTGGGGGCTTCTTCTGGTTTAGACTGCTGCCATCTAGTTGTAAGTTCAGTGTCTTCTGCTCTGAACTCACACAGGTAGACAGGACAGACTCACTGCTGTCTGTCTCTTCCTGTCATTTGCTTTTACTGAGGATATTTTTAGTATTGAAGTTTACCCCCCTTGAAGTTTCTCTTGCCTAGTATTTCTACTTAACTTTGTTGCATTAGCGCCCCCAAAGGGATCATGGCAACTGGTTCTTACTGCTTGCATACAATAATGGTGTGAACATGGCTACTCTACTTAAAGCTCTTGGACTTAATTTTAAGATATGGTTAATAACATATACTGTTTTAAGTTTTAACTCATTTTCTATCTGCCCTTTAAAAGGGGTGGGTTAATAAATGATACACAGGCAAGCTTTTAGTTAGAATAAGAAAAAAGGAAGAGGACCCCAAGAAGAGAAAAGAGTGAATGAAACATTACAACCTGATACAAAACATAAGGTATCATTAGAGACTATTATGAACAATAATAGACCAACAAATTGGAAAACCAAGATGAAGTGAAAATTTTTCTATATACTTATTTCTTTCTAAAACTGAATCACATAAGTAGCATAAAACACCGTATTAAGAATGAAGTATTCAGTCTTCTTTATAAAGCTGTTTTTATTTGAATCTTGCTCTTTTTCTTTAGCTTATTGTTAGGTGCATCTGTTGTAACTGTTTTATCTTCTTGCTCTTTTGAATGTTTTATTAATATTTAAGATTCTTCATTGTCTCCTGTGACCAGTTTTGGTTTGAAATCTATTTTGTTTAATGTTTGCACAGCCATGCTTGCTCTATTGTGGTTGTTTTGTTTGCAAGAGATATTCCTTCTTATACTTTTATTTGTAACCAGTTTCCATCTTAGTATCAAAAGAGATAGCTTCCTTCTTTGTCTCATTTGCAACTAATTTGCACCTGGACAGCACATATAGAAATCATATTTTTAATTCCCTCTAACGTGTGTCTTTTCAATGGAGACTACATTCTATTCTACACTAAAGTAACCACTGATAGAGAGGGGCTTTGGTCATTGTGCTGATAGTTTTCTGGATGCCTTACAGCTTTTTATTTGTTCCATGTTTCTTGGCTTACTTTCTTCCATTGTGTCTGTCTGGTTATTGTAATGAAGCACTTAAATTCATTTATTTTTATTATTTATTTATTTATTTATTTATTTATTTATTTTGGTTCTTTTGAGACAGGGTTTCTCTGTGTAGCCCTGGCTGTCCTGGAACTCACTTTGTAGACCAGGCTGGCCTCGAACTCAGAAATCCACCTGCCTCTGCTTCCCGAGTGCTGGGATTAAGGCATGCACCACCACGCCCGGCTCATTTATTTTTCTTGTTTCAGACAAGGTCTCATTATACAGCCCAGGCTGGCCTCAGGCTTAGGATGTGGCTCCCACCTTCAGAGTCCTGGGATTATAGGCAGACACCCCCTTTTTCATTTCCAGTCTCTTTTTCTGTTACTTAAATTCTTTAGCCATTTTCTTTGTATGTATCATATTTACTACACAAAAATTATAACATTCTAATGTGAATATATAACTTCTTTACTTCAATAATGTTAGTGTGTGTGTGTGTGTGTGTGTGTGTGTGTGTGTGTGTGCTTATTGTGCCTTTTCTTTTTTAAAATTCTGGTTTGTTTATTTTATTTGTGTGTTTATTTTCTAAAGAGAGAAAGAAAGGGTTTGGAGTTAGGTGTCTGGGGACGTAGGGTGGACCTGAGAGGCATCGGGAGAGGAAAACTATCGTCAGACTATATTGTATGAAAACAAATCTATTTTCAGTGAATACATATTTATATATAAATATATATGTACACACATGCACACTAACATGCATGCTCACACACCTGTCTTTGTCTTTTAACAGCTTGATTATAATGAGTATTGTTTTATGTTTGAGTTTGCTCTACTTAGAAATTCTTACGGTTCTTGCATATAATATCTTCATTAATGCCTTTAATCAAATATGGAGACAATTTGTCATTATTTATTTAAATGACTTTAGCTTTTATAATGAAGTCTTTCACTGAACCTGGAGCTCACTGACGGGGCTAGCCTGCCCCATCAGCAAGCCCACAGATCTTTTTGTATCTGCCTTCCCAGAGCTGATTGCAGGCATGCACTTCCGCCTTCACCGCTGAAAGTGGATGTGGGGGATTTGAACTCGATCCTACTCGATGCTTACACAGCAGCACTTTACCAGCTGAGCCATCCTCTGACCTCCCTTTTAGACCTGTGACAGCATGTTTATGTCGGTCAACTTGGTGGGGTTACGCTGGCTTTGGAGGCTCGGTTCACTTTCTTGTGGTCATTTTCCTCTCTGCTCTGCACACACATAATTTCCATTCTTGCATCTTCAACTTCACTAGCACTCCTTGTTCCTGCTAGAATCTGCACTTGAACACTTCAGGGAAACATCCATTTTGGCCAGTGGATGGCTATGCTCAGGAATTCTTTTCTGCCTCTTACTAGTATTCATGTTTTGCTGGTACTTTTGTTTTTACATCATTTTCTTGAGGATTTTCTTTTCCTCTTTTAGAATTTGAATTTAAAACATCTAAAGCTTTTGTAGATGTTTGCCAAGGAAAGCTTCTGTTGGCATAGTTTTCCTTTTGCTTTGTATGCCTTAGGATATTGTTCTTGAAAACTCCATTTTGGAATCTTTGAGTGTCATAACTCTGGAGATTGAGGCTGACCTTTGCCACTTCTTGTGTTTTATTTTGGGTTTTACTGTTGTAAGGAGGTCTCTTGGCTAAGGATCAGCCTGAGATGTAAACTTACATCTTCTCTGGTATATTTTGATCTTCTGCTACCTTCTGGTCACTTAAATTTCTCTTGTACAGATTGCTGCTTTTATCTAGCTTGCCAAACATAGCTCCCAAAAGTAAGATCACAGAAAAAGGAAAGGTTTAGAAGAAAAAGGTATCAGTTCCTCAGATCTCCTGGAACCAATGGAGACCTGTGACATCAGTGACCCTACTTCATCTTCTCCACCTCATGAGCACCAGTTACAACAGGGATCCCTGGTACTGGGAAAGCTGTTATTGGTAAACCCTTTTGCTTAGTCTGAGTTATCAAAATGTGCACCAACTTTTTCAGGGACTCAAGTACATCTTTCTGTCACAGGGTTAAGGTAGATAGGATGACTGGGGACTACTGGCTAGGAGCTGAACTGACTTTGTAATCCTCTGATGGGCTCCAGAGTTCTGAAATAGTTACACTCAAGAGATTTGGCCAGTCATGTTTCTGTCTAGATGGTAAAACAGGTTTGAGAGCATTCTATTCTCTTGTTCTTTGTTTTAATGTATCTCACATTCATCTTTATCATAATCCTGTAAGACAAGTTACTATAATCATTCACTTTTCATAATATAGTTTGATATTTTTCTCTTGTTTTGAGGGGGGGGAGCATGCAATCTTGATTTTTTTTTGGGGGGGGGTCTAAGGTAATTCACTTGCAATGATTGTTTCCACATCCATCCTTGACCATGCATGCCTTTCTCCTCTTGCTTACCTCACCCAGGATCATATTTTCAAGCTCCAACCATATGCCTGCAAAATTCATGATGTCTTGGTTTTTAATAGCTAAGTAGCATTCCTTTGTGTAGATGAACCACATTTTCTGTATCCATTCTCTTGTTAAGGACATCTCAGTTGTTTCCAGTTTCTGGCTATTAAGAATAAAGCTGCTATGAGCAAAGTTGAACAAGTATCCCTGCGGTATAGTGGGGCATCTTTAGGGTATAGGCCCAAGAGTGGTATAGCTGGGTCTCGAGGTAGAGCTATTCCCAGTTTTCTGAGAAATCATCAAATTGATTTCCAAAGTGGTTGTACAAGTTGGCACTCTCACAAGCAATAAAGGAGTGCTCCCCCTGCACTTTTGGGAATGTGAACATTGGTGATCGTGTCCTCTGTGGATGTATTTCAGAAGTTTCATAGCCACATGGCCAGGCAGTTCATGGTTGCCATATTCAGTGAAATAGGAAGACCTGGTTCTTTTCATTTTATTAAAGATCCTTTTAAAAATACTACCTGCATGCACATGGAAATATTAAAAAGTGTTCACAAAACAGTAAAAGTATTTTCCTTAGCTTTCTTCATTACCCTTTTCTTCTTTAAAGATATCTACTATTAAAACCTCATTTGGGGCTTGGAGAGATGGACCAGTGAGTTAAAAGCACTCTGTGCTCCTGTAGAAGACAGGTGCTATTCCCACACAGGATTTCATGCCACCGGTAATTCTGGTTCCAGGGGAGTCAGCATCATTTTTGGCCTTGGTGGGCACTAGGCACACATGTTACACAAGCATATGGGTGAGCAAAGCGCCAATACACAGAAAAAATAAATTTTCAAAATGTTTAAAAATAATTTTTTCATACTTCTAGTAAAGTATTTCCAACCTAGTATTATATGAGTACACATTTTGTAAGTTACAAAAACATTATACTCCAGTGTTGCCTTGTATATTTTAAAAATAAAAGCTGTGGTTTTTTTTCTTTTTTTTCCAATTTTTATTAGATATTTTCTTCATTTACATTTCAAATGCTATCCCAAAAGTCCCCTATACCCTCCCCCATACCCCACCCTGCTCCCCTACCCACCCACTCCCACATCTTGGCCCTGGTGTTCCCCTGTACAGGGGCATATAAAAAGCTGTGTTTTATAGAGCCTCGTAAGACACTGCATTTATATGTTCCTGTGTCCTCTTCCAGGTGTCTAGGGTTCTTCCCCGTTTGAAAATGAAGTTTATCAGCTATCCATGACCTTTATTGTTATTTCCAAATTTTTGCTATTCTAATAATTCTGTAGTGTATTCACAGCTGTGCAATTTCTAGCTCACTGGTTAAGAACACAGCTTCTTAGAAAGATCCTAACACTCTTCTGAGATGAGTGCCATTTCCAAGCAAAGAACGTTATAGAAGTTGGGGTTAAACTGGAACATAAAGCACAGCCCAGGAAGAAACCAGAACCAGAGATGATATACTGTCCCAAGAAAAACCTGTCTGTGTGATAGGAATGATAAATATTTGTGGCAATAATTTAAAAAATGGCCTATACACATTAATTAGCATAACTCTTCCTGGAACTATTTAAGAATAATACTTTAAATGTCACCATGCTTTATTGCAACAATAAAAGTGTAACTTTTTATAACTGCTGTTGTCTTTAGTTTCATTGTAAAGATAGTACTCATTACTGTGTGTGATCAGAAAATGCAAGAGCATATAAATCAGTAAACATATTCCACCTATAAATACCAAACAGAGATAACAATACAGCAACTTCTTATTTATATTTTGGCTTCTACATGGTTGAAATTATATTGTATTTGTACTTCCATGTAAACGTTTCTTTGTTAATCACCTTGACTGTGTTACTTATTTATTTTGTCTTTACACTGTCTGTTTTTTTCCCCTTCAGGTAATAGAAACCTAACACTGTTTTGGGACGAATTCAAATACCAGCATAGCAAAAACACAGACAGCTCTTTGGAGACTCTCCAATGGCAAAGAAGACAAGCCATGGCTATCCCATTTATCCTACAATGCGGTGAGTGCTGAGTGCCAGTCTAACAAATATTCATGATTTCCTAAAGGTTCAAGTCATGGGGCTAAGAAGACAACACAGGGTAAAAATTGCTGTTTGCTTCTAAGGAGTTACTGTCTAGACAAGAATTTTAAATAAGTACAATAGAGGGGAAGTTGGGTATGTGAAGGTCTGAGGCAAAGAGCATGCAGTGAAGAAGAATGGGGTGTGAAACTGTAGGCGAGATGTCATGACACAGGAAGCATAGGAGATAGTTGCTATGATTGGATTTTGAGAAGAGGGATGAGGCACAGGGGAAAGATGGTTGATATCAGATAAGCGCCTTAGAAATATTTATGATAAGAGCACTTTCCTGAAACAGAAACAGCCACTTTCCTGCTTTTTATATGTAATACTTAACTACTTTTAATGTGTCTAAAGCTAATAGGAATTCTGTAATCTTAATAACAAAATAAGTGTGTGTGGGGGGGGGGGTGATTCAAGGAAGAAAGATAGAAGTACTTCCTTGGGTAAATAAATGCCTTTATGTGTCTTTAAATTCCAAGGCAAGGTTTTTTGATAAACAGTGGGAGGGTTGTGTTGCGGTAAATCTCCAACCTAAATATGCCCAGCAATGAAAACACGACTCAGTTAATATGATTGCATTCTGTGCACCTAGATTGGGCAGATGTACCACTACACTACCATCTTCCACATCTATGAGACCCCTTAGAACTTGTGGTTTCTCCAGGCCAAGTACTTCTGCTCTGCTTTTCTTCGTCTTCCTCTTCTGCATCCTCTCCCTCTTCCATTTTGTCCTCTTTCTCTCCCCACCTTCCTTTTATCTGCCCAATCATCAGCTCTCCTTTATTTTACAAATTAAGGTGGGAAGCAGGTTTACAGGAAATCACCTGAGTGCTGACTTATTCCTTGCTCACAGTCCCTCAAAGGAGAACGGAATTAACATCAAATATAATTAGCTCCAGGGCTATCCACAACAAGGTTGCCTTAATTAGGGTTTCATTCCTGTGAAGAGACACCATGACCAAGGGAATACTTATAATGGACGCCATTTAGTTGGTACTGGCTTACAATTTCAGAGTTTTAGTCCATTATCATTATGGCAGGAATACATGGTGCTGGAATTGTTGAGAGTTCTACATCTTGATCTGACGACAACCAGGAAGAAAATTTCTTCCACAGGCAGCCAGGAGGAGGGTTATCCATCCACACTGGGCAGAGCTTGAGCATAAGACCCCATAGTAACTCAATTTCTCCAACAAGGCCACACCACGTAACAGGACCATACCTTCTAATAGTGCCGCTTGCCATTGGCCAGGCATATTCAAACCACCACAGAGGCATTGGGAAATTCTCAGTAGAAGGACAGCAACATGAAATCACCAAGCACTTGATACACCTTCAACCAGCAATCCAAAGGGCTTGGGAGTTAATCACAATATACTTTCTATCACCCGCAGTCCAGTCGATAAGACAGACAAGTACCAGAAGAGCGCCTCCCCAAGCATCCCAGGGGGAATTATTGAGTCAGATGTAACTTCCAGTAAGGCAACTCTGTGAAGGATGATCTGATACAGGGCCAAATCATCCTGCTGTTGGGAATTTCCTAATACCTCTCTGGTGGTTTGAGTATGCTTGGCCAATGGCAAGTGGCACTATTAGGAGATGTGGTCTTGTTACAGTGGTATGACCTTGTTAGAGGAATTGAGTCACTATGGGGGTGGGCTTTGAGATCCTGTGCTCAAGCTCTGCACAGTGTGGAAAGATAACCATCCTCCTGGTTGCCTATGGAAGAGAGTCTCCTTCTGGTTGTCCTCAGATCAAGATGTAGAGCTCTTGGCTCTTCCAGCACCCTATCTTCCTGCACCATGCCATGCTTCCTGTCATGATGATAATGGACTAAAACTCTGAATTAATGAGGGAAGGTCAGACTTGTGCTGGTAGAGCCTGTTGTAATAGAAGACCCAGGGGAGCGATGTAAATACATGAACTGATGTGTTGCAGTGAGAGTTAATAAATGGATCATGACATGTTCAGAAAGTATGAATGAGGCCATGGATGACAGTATGTGAGAGCCTGCCAAGAGACAATGATAATGCCCAGTAGTTATTATATGTATTTGATGCCTGCTAAGTAAATGCCAATTCCAGTGGCTAATGGACATATGGGATCCCGGCAGTCATTGGTTATCTCTGAGGATTAAGCACCTATTTAGAAAATAAGGTTGGTACTTATAACTCATAAGCACTTATGTCATAAGGTTGTGAACATGTGATCTATTAGTATGATCTTTGCTAAATGATTGAGAAAGTGTTTAGTGGTGTTGATTTTTATCATTATTTATACTGCAAAGCCATCTTATCCTCAGCTCCTCTTTCTATAAATAATAGTAGAAATACCAATTTTTTTTTTTTACCGATGATTGTTCTGACACAGAAATTAAGTCATTCTCTCAAGATCCACAGGCTGTAGGAGTTGGTTCAGGGGCTTGTTGGCTGTGCAAACCACTTTCGCCTCAGGAGTGTAGGAAATGTTTACCTCCATGTCAAGAGGGAATCCAGGATAAACTTAGGTTTAGCCTAAAGACAGCTGTGTGCCTTGGGCCTAAAGGCAAGGAGGAATTGTTAGGGGAAGCACACAAGGAAATCAGAACAGTCTGTGGAGTAAGATCAGGGGAAAGAACGGGCAGAGGAGGGCAGTGTGTGAATGACTTACAGATCTTGGCTTTCACTTTTGCTGTCAGTTCTGTGGATCCGCATGGACAGTGGAGTGGATGGGAGTGGGCTGGATACCATGGGAGTCAAGAGGGAGAGGGTGCTCTAGCGAGGTTCCTTGCTCACAAGTAACAGCAGCAAACCTGGAGGGAGCTGAAGCAGTCACGATGATTGCACATTTCTTGGTGAGCTTTGCATGTAGCTCCTGGAAGGCTGGAATAGGCATGTCAACAGGCACGGTGTGTGTGCTGAAGGAGGCCACTGCTTCAGGTGTGACTGAACTGACACTTTGTTTGTTTGTTTTTAAATAGATTCATTTTTTTTTGTGTTTTTGTCTAAATGGTCAGATCTTTGTCTCAAATGGAGAGTCCTGCCTTCCTCTTCCACTTACCAGGAAAAGGGATTTCCTGACATATGGATTTGTGCCAGTAATCCCAACAACCTGGAAAACAGGTAAGTTTTGATTACTTCTCCAAAAATTCTCTGCCAAGGTAAAACTCCTAAGGTGTCCCTTATAAACCTTGAAAATGTCAGTTGTAAAGAGATTTGACCTTAGAGGTCCATTTCTCTTTAAAGCCTTTGTAAACTCCTTGGCTATCTATGAGAATATTGTTTGTTAGTATACTTTTCTATTAATTAAAACATACCCGCTATCACAAAGCCCAAGTCCTAATGTGTGTGGGCTTCCACCTAGCAGGAAGCCTTGGCCTCCTGAGCTGCACCCCGCCCCATCCATGCACAATCCATGCACACAAGGCAAACAACTTGATCTTATAGGAATGTTCCTGAGAAGGTGGATTCAGGAGCTCTAAGCTATTAGAATATATGCTTTTAAAAAAAATTTAAGTCATATATTGGTTTCATTGCTTTATATGCTAGAGGAAAAGGTTCAGACTAAACAGGAAAAGGGGCTGATAAAATATTGTTGGCTGTCTGTGTTCTAACGAGCCCTTTTAGACTAATATCCTTTCCCTAGGGAAAAGACTTAGTATTCCTTTTAAATAGAGGCACCCTCACCCCACCCCAGCACTGCTTTCTCTGTACAATCTCCTCTATGTCCTTAGAGCTGAAGAGTAAAGGGATCACTTTTCCTAATAGGGACCTGAGAGTAATCTCTCTTCTTGAAGTATGTTTATCCAGCTCTGAAGACAAACCGCAGAGGCCCTCGAAGCTGTCTTTCACAGCTTTCTCTACTTCCAGTTGTCCAGTGACCCTGAACTAGCATGCTCTCCCCCTTAGAAGCTAGGGATGCCTCACAGAGCATTGCAGAATCATCCTCAAGACCACATTAACCTTGTCCCATTTACGCATCCAGATAATTCCGCTTGCAAGGAGAGGCAAGACAAGTTTAGTTGTGTTGACAGAAAATTGATGGACTCTGAAACTATAAATACCAGAAAGTGCTTCTGTTTCTTGTTCCCCGAAGTCCCTGAACCTTTAAACACGATGGCATAATACTGACCATCTGTATGTCATCCCCACTGAACAGATTATAATAAAATATGCAGAAAACAGCAGCAGGAGGCTTAGCAACATGTAAGAGCATCTAATTGGGAGCAGACACTTCCTGCCTAGGGAACTCACAGTCTGTTGTGTGGATATGATGACTCCTGGGGGAAGACTGGGAATCAGTCCTGTGACCTCACTCAGTCCTCTGATTCAGCCTCGCAGTCTGGTCCTACTTTCTTTTTTTTTTTTTTTTTTTTTTTTTGGTTTTTCGAGACAGGGTTTCTCTGTGTAGCCCTGGCTGTCCTGGAACTCACTTTGTAGACCAGGCTGGCCTCGAACTCAGAAATCCGCCTGCCTCTGCCTCCCGAGTGCTGGGATTAAAGGCGTGCGCCACCACGCCTGGCTCTGGACCTACTTTCATGAAGAGTGGGGATTGACATATGCCAAGAGACCTATGCACTGTTGAGTTTAGATAGAATCATGTAAAATAAACTCATATATACAAAAATGATGTGGTTGTGTATTAGGACATGTTCTAGGAGAATGAGAGTAGACAAGTTATTGCCTATACTTCCAGAGCCTACAGTTGGTGGTTCAAAGTGGCTTCCTAGTTGCCACCAAAGTCAATGCTAGTGAGTGGTGTTTGAACGAACAATGGTCTACACAACAGAACTTGAGACAGAAACCCCCCTTTTGTAAACACTGAAGCTTTCCCTTCCATCCTCATAAAAGTCCTGTGAACTCATTCCATCTCTAAGAGGAGAAAGCACAGATACTCAGAAGGCTTTAGTGACCTGCTGGGGATTCTCCCTTCAAGCTGAACTTGAAGCAGAGAGTCTGTCACAAAACATCCTATGACATCCTATGGAACTCAGTTCCACTTTACATGCATTTAATGATTAAAACCATCTTACCCATGGTAGTGTTCAGGGCCAGCAGCCTGGACAAACTAACATAGAGCCAGTTTTGTTGAGGCTACTGAAGTCTTGTTTGTTTTCTGGTTCAAGCACAGAGGGGAAACTAAATTTTTGTTACAATCTCTGAGAAATAGTTCTCAGCAGGCTCCCATTATATTCATGATATGCATTCATCTGTATTGAATGCAGGGATCACCAGCGGGGTAAAAACGATGCCTGTATTTGACTGAAGCAAAACCTCCTCTATTTCGGAAAGGATGCAAAATACGTAGAGGTCATACTGCATATTAAAATTGTTGTGCAAAAATCTTTGAAGGTAGACAGTTGAGTGTGCTTCATTTTAATAAAATACATTTCTCTGCTCTGAATAAAAACTTAACGTGGCCATGAGGTTCTTTTCTCAAATGAAGTGGTCCTGTGTAAGTGCTCCTCTATAAATGTCTTCAGACTCATGTGGTTGGTGGCTGGACAAACATCCTTGTGCAGGCTTCCTTGGGCTTTGTTACGTAGCACCTTCTTTGGAAAATAACAATAATAGACAATAATAGCCAACACCACATGAAGGCAGAATGAAGTGTTTTTTTCACAGCAGTGCTTGAATTTCATGGTAGATCCTCACTCTTCTCTGCTGGTAGGGGTCAAGAGTAATCCATACTCACAGCACTGAAAAACAGAGCAGGTGGTTTCCTTCTGCCTTCTATTTCCTTCCCTGTTTCCAGTGTGGAGAGGCCCTTCCCATTCCCATTCTCCTCCCTCTTTGAACACAACACCCTTACATTTTCTGATTCCCTCCATCTCCTCTTTTAGTGACTGGATGCAACTCTCCTCTGCTTCCACATATCAATAAATAGACTTAAGCTAGATGAGACATCTACAGAATTGACATCTGCATTTCCTATTCCTACTGCACACTCAGCCAGGCTTGGGCTCAGAGCTATACTCAGAGATAGTTCAGCCCTTTTTCTGCATCAAGTCTTGATACCAACACAAACTAAACAACTTCACTTTTTTTTTTTCCAAAAAAGCAATTTGTCTGATTCGGCTCCCTATTTCACAACTATAGCATAAAAAAAAAATTTTAAGCAAAATGGTTTCACACTTTCCAATATAAAGGCTTACTTATTTTTTGTAACTTGGAAGAGATTTGTTCATGGTTATAAAGTACACAAGGCTGGGAGCCAGGATGAATGCAAAATACTGGACCACAGAGGATGGCAGTTCATTTGGGAAAGATGGACCAGTCAGGGTCACTCTGAGCTATCTAGTGAGCTATGTGCAAGCCTCCATAACCCCAAGGCTGTCCCTGAACAACACATGACGGGGTAGCCATTGCTCTCTCACTGATTCCAAACTAGAGATCCATGCCTCTCAGAGACAGAGGGTTTTTTTGTTTGTTTGGTTTTTGGTTTTTGGGGGGTATTTTTGTAATATTTTAGAGTGGTGGATAGATTTCTACACTAAAGTTGGGGATGGAGTGGGGAAATGTTTGTCAGTATCAAGATGATCTAAAACAAATTGTTTCTAAAGACTTCATTTATGATAATGTAGGATAAGTGGACCATTAACAAGATAATTTGCGTTCTCACAACCTGGTTAATACATGTGCCCCTACATTTTCTATGTAGCTCCTTCCCATACCAACTGAACATTTAAGATTATAATCCTGCTTTAGAGTCAAATTGTGGGTATATAACAAAAACTATAACACTTTAGAGAAGTAAATTGTTTTTGCTAGACAGCAAAACACCTTCTCAATGCCTCTTGACACTAATCTGTTACTTGTTGATTGTGAAGCTGTAACCAGATAGAATGCCTGCCTTCTATCCCACTGGGCACCATGAACAGAAGACCATCATCAAAAGATGAGAGAGAGAAGCAACTTCAAGTGTCAGTCCAGAGGTATCAGGACAGGCTGGTGGAAGCGCAGCCACAGGTAAGAGTCACTCATCTTTCCTAATTAAGCAATTGCTCTTGAGCTGTTGAGTCCTTACATGTAAATATTGTTTTCTCATGTAAAACATACAGCTTCTTTTTTAGTTCCATTTTGTCCTTTTAATCCTACATCAGAGAATTATGCTAAAGGTAAGGGAGGGAGTTCTATAAATATATCTGCATAGGTACTATCTAAGGCCATCTATCTGCACACAGAGCATGTGGGGGAGGGGCAAGGCATTTCTTTCTACTCTGCGGTTGTGTGATTGTTTGGGGGTCAGGTATTCAAGACAGGGAACTGTTTGCATGACTACAAAGATTAGGTTACATCCTTCCCCTATCCTCTGCACTACCAGGCTCCTTCCCTGGAAATGGACATTTTGGGTAAAGACTGTTTTGTAGACAACTCTGGCCTATTCATATGGGATGTCAAATGTACATTTTAATTGTTAAGAGAACTCAATAAGAATAAACATTATTATAGATGAATGGGGAGCTTATAGCAATTTTAGTGAAAGAAATGTTATATACAGAAAAATTCTGTGATCTTTGCTTTTATTAGCATGTATCAACTGTCTAGGTTAAGGGAACTCCTCAAGACATGTCTATAATACACATGATATACTTTGATTATTTTCAATCCTCTCTTACTCGTTCTTTTATGTTTCACTCCTCTCCTTTCCTTTCCCTTTCCACATCTTTAGTGTACTTTTATCTTCATCCTCACTGTGATGTGTTTGCTTGAGAGCACCCATGTGCATTCACGCATGTGCAGAGGTCATAGGACCATCTTGGGTGTCAGCCGGTCTTCACTTTCCATATTGTGTGATGCAGTGTCTCTCTGTTGTTCAAATGTGCATTGGCCTGTGAACCTCTGGAGGTCTCCAGTTCGTGGTTCTTATCTCAGATAGGAGTATCAGGGAATCATAGATGTGTACCACTGCACATAGTCTGTGTGGGCTCTGAGGATTCAACTCAGGTCTTCACACTTATGTCGAATGTGCTTTCCCTCTGAGCCACACCCCCGGCCCTTATTCTCTGATCCAAGAGTTATATCACTGCATATGGACTCAGCTCTCAAATTCAGCATTTTAAAATTTATATAGTTCGTTTCCTCAAGTAGCATTTGAGCAGGTCATCAGTAAATAGGCAGAAGTATTGACTTGTCTGCCAATTCCAGAAAAAAAAAAAAAAAAAAAAAGGAAAGCCTCATTAGAATAGAAAATCTGATGATGGGGTAAGAGTCAATCCAATATTACGTCAGTTTTGGTTGTTATAATGTAAACATGTCCTCTTACCTTCCCACTTTGCTAGAGATCTACTGTGCACGTCAGATACCACCTGAGGCATCTGACCTAGCTCTCTCCTTTTAGCCTAGTGCCTTGTTCAGTCTTAGAATGACACTAAGGATTACTTGGGAAATGCATCCCTTAAGTATCCCCTACTGCTAAAACTCATCTCACCTCTCTGTTTAGTTTATAAAGCCCCCAATCTGGAGTGTGCTAAAAGAGATAAAGGCAGGAGAGCCTGTGATTATCTTTACTAGCAGCCAAATAGATAAATACAGAAGTTTCTATCTGGAAATATCTCCATTTTAAAAGTCGCTTCTTAATTGGAAGTCACTCCTTGAAGCTTCGGGAAGATTCAATACATTGGAATTGACTTTATCTTTTGACGGCCTCGGAATATATTGTTTTCCTTCCTTACAGGTCAGTGTTGACCACTGGATATTGATAGTGTCATTCACAAACCCTTGATTAGTTTATTGTTTGTTTAAAGTTGGACTATCGGGCAGTGGTGGCGCACGCCTTTAATCCCAGTACTTGGGAGGCAGAGGCAGGCGGATTTCTGAGTTCGAGGCCACCTGCTCTACAGACAGCCAGGGCTATATAGAGAAACCCTGTCTCGAAAAACAAAAAGACAAAAACAAGCAAACAAAAACCCAATAACGTTGGACTATGTTATCCATTATCGAGTGGAGGTTTTAATGGCAGCGGATGAAGTCAGCAGGTGGGAGCCATCCATTCTGTCCTCTCTCTAGCTCAGTAGATTTTTTTTTCCCCTCACACAAATTTAAGTCTAGAGTATAGATTCAGCTCATTCCAATTCTAACAGCAATTTAGGACCACTTATGTAGAAATCTTGTTCAAAGGATATAAGAATCCTCACTGTCTCCCTTTACTGAAAGGAAAGTTTCCACAAAAATCTACATGGGCAATCATTCCTAAGAATCTTAACATATTTTCAAGTATTCGAAACTTATCAGTGACCCAACCCCGGGCAGCTGGTTAATTCAGTGGTCATTAACTTTTAAATGCTTGCTTTGGGGCACACCCCAGACTAGACCATGTGTTAAGTTCAAAGTTACTGGAATTGTAGACTGTAAGGTTCCTGGAGGCAGGGAAACTCTCCAGCTTTGCCTACCGTGACTCAGTATTACCTATATCAGTGCCTGGTAGGTAATGGGCACGCACCAGACCATTATTAAAATAGTAAATATATCACATCCTCAGATAAAAGAAACCGTCTCCTTCTGACCAAACCTAATGATGATTTACAAATTTCCAACCACATTAGAACATTGGTTCAGTCATTTCTGATCACAGCTGAAATGGTGTGGAAATCTTTTCTAAAGAAACTGTGAAGGGTGATTCAATGTTGTAAGTACATGTTACAGGGGAAGTAGCCGTGAACTTCTTTCTTGACGTCTAGTTAGAGTAAATTGAAGGAATCAGAGAGAACATTCGAGGCAAGAACAGCATAAATAAGAACTTGGCAAAGAGCACTGCTCTTGACCTTCATGGGGTACTTAGATATTTAAAAAAGCTAAAGTCTTTGTATGGTATAGTTATCTTTCCAAAATAGCCAAATTCTTTATAAAATATGGCAATTACTAAATAGGAGAATATTGAAAGAGCATCTCAATTCTTTTTTTTTTTTTTTTTTTTATGAAGAGTCCATGAGAATAATGTGGGTGTTCAATAACTCTTGTTTGGAGATACCTACCCAGTGCCAGAAGCAAGCCTAAAAGCCATGCAGCAGACAGCATGAAGTTGTCTTCTTGGTACCCTTAGAATGTCTTTCACGTAAGGACTTTTGACAGATGTGGGAATGGGGAGGTCAGAGAAGCAGCATTCG